>PISX010012092.1:0-62043 GCA_004024625.1 Mellivora capensis
GGTCTCATTTCAGATCCCCCCTCTCTCCCTCACTTGCTGAGTGATATTCTACAAACTGAATCTCGGTTCTTTCTGTAAAACAGGGCGTGCCTGCCTCGTGGGGGCTGGGGAAGGAAACGAGGTCACATGTGAAAGACCTTGGCAGGGCACCGGCGCTGTGTCTCAGGTTTGGGACTGATCCCGCACACCCCCTAACTCCAACTTGCCCTAAAGGGTGTCCTGCAGACCCCCAGCCAGGTTGTGAGTGGGACATGCCCCGGAAGCAAAGTGATGGGAACGAACGTCCCACACCCTCTGGTCATCCCTGGAGCCGGGAGCACTGGCTAACTCACCCTGCCTGCAAGTTAGCAGAATATCCACAGGAGACAGAAGCCTCTGGAGAAGTTGCTGCCCTTCTGGGTGGCCTCCTGCCAGGAGGCCCTGCTCCCCCGGTCCCCAAACCCTGGCACTACGAGCGAGGACGAGATTATATTTTAGGTTCTTTCCATTTTTTATTCACACTCGTTTTCTTTCTCTGTGAGCACCGTGGACACACCATGTGACTTAGTTTCAGGTGGGTAACGTCGGGACTCCACAAGTCTGTAGGTTCCGCTGTGCTCAGCACAGGTGTGTCTGCCATCTGTCACCACACGTTGCTGTTACAGTCTCGATGATTGTACTTGCTGTGCTGTGCCTTCCATTCCAACCAAAGGGGAAGCCTGCCCCTTCCGCCCCCTTCCCCCCAGTTTGTCCATCCCAAAGCGTGCTTGCAACAGGACAGTGTCCACTCAGGACAGGCTTCTGGAGACCCTTTCTGCAAGTGTCCTGTCTTTTACAACTGCCTGGGTCAGCCAGCCCTCCCAGAGACCAAACAAAAACTTCTCCCAAGTAGAAAATTGTACACCTGCCCCCTAACCAGGATTTAGGGGCAAAGGAACAGAGTTCCCCCCACCATTCCACCAAATGCCTTTACAGTTCTATCTCATTACGGGCTGGGGAATTTACAAATTTCATAATTAGGGGCACCTGGGTGGTTCAGTGGCTTCAGCATCCAGCTCTTGATCTCTGCTCAGGTCTTGAACTCGGGGTCATGATTTCAAGCCCTGTGTCAGGCTCCACGCCGGATGTAGGGCCTACTTAGAGACAGAGAGAGAGACAGAGAGACAGAGAGAGAGAGAATTTCACAATTAACACTCTTCTTAGAATTTAGACTGGAAAAAAGCCTCCCAGCCTTATCCCAAATTTCTTAAAATGTTGTACTAGATGCATATACACCAGGGTGTTTTCCTTTCGTGTGACTTCAAAATTTCCTTCTTCCTGCATTTTCCACATTTCCTATTAAGCGGTACATACTTGTGCAATTAGATAAAAAAAGTTATATATATATATTTTTAAAGATTTTTAAAATTTATTTCACAGACAGAGATGGGCAGAGAAGTAGGCAGAGAGAGAGGGAAACAGGCTCCCTGCTGAGCAGAGAGCCCGATGCGGGGCTTGATGCGGGGCTCGATCCTGGGACCTTGGGATCATGACCCGAGCCGAAGGCAGAGGCTTTAACCCACTGAGCCACCCAGGCACCCCCAAAAGTTATATTTTTAAAACAGTCTTCAGATACCCCTTAGGTTGATTTGCAGCTGGTCCCTCTCCACCTGTAAAGTTAGCCAAATGGTGGTGGGGAAGGGGAGAGGAGAGAAGCTTGAGGCCTCACGGGGGTGACCCATCCATCTGCCTGTCCATCAAGAGAGCAGGACAGTCTCTGTTACGTGTCAGAGCCCTCCAAGCCACCCAGTAGAATTTCCAGACCTCCCCTGGACCACTACCCAGCCCTGACCATTAGCTTCCTATCTTATATATTCTTTTTTTTTTTTTTTTTTGTCAGAGAGAGAGCGAGCACAGGCAGACAGAGTGGCAGGCAAAGGCAGAGGGAGAAGCAGGCTCCCTGCTGAGCAAGGAGCCCGATGTGGAACTCGATCCCAGGACGCTGGGATCATGACCTGAGCCAGAGGCAGCCGCTTAACCAACTGAGCCACCCAGGCGTCCCATCATCTTATATATTCTTTTCCGTCAAGTTCCCTCTGCTGCGGTGCACTCGCTTCCCTGTGCCCTGACGCTGGCTTGGAGGATGAATTTAATAACTGGGAAGCAATGAAATCTTGATGAATGCATGTGCAGGGTGCGCAGCCTCCAGCATCACAGGATAACTCAATTAAATGCGATGAGTGTGGTGAACCCAGGTCACTGGCACCTGTCCGGGCATCCTGGGAAGTGCTCTTGAGCTCTACATGGAGACGGCAGCGGAAAAGGGGGCCACGAAGCACAGACTCAGGAGGGACACCAGGAGAGAGGCCTTCTAGCCTGCGACTGGACCCAAAGAACTGGGCCCCTGGTGTTTGCAGCCCCCCCCGCCCCCGCCGCAAGGTGGGGAGAGGCTCCCAAGACTCCCTACACCGAACGCAGAATGGCAGTGTTATTCTGCAATTCAGCTAAGAGCAATAGCGCATGTTGTGTTGTTTTTTAATTTACTTTTAAAACTTGAAACGTCTCTCCTTCTAGATCAGATTAATCTGACTTCCGTTTCCTACTTGCCAGACTAGCGAGAAAATCCATCTTGGGCACCTCAGCCACATAGGAGTTCAGGTTGTAGGAGATGCGGGGGGCGGGTGCGGGTCACTCTTTGGGGCCTTGGGGGTAGAGAATGTTGCCACTCTCTGGGCAAAGCCATGATGAGTCTATTCAGACCCTTTGTGCACCTTTTCAAAGGTGCCCTCCTTGTAGGGATGGCTTCAAGGGCACACAGCTTAGGAGTGGATGTTGCTTTTTTTTTTTTTTTTAAAGATTTTATTTATTTATTTCACAGACAGAGATCACAAGTAGGCAGAGAAGCAGGCAGAGAGAGAGGAGGAAGCAGGCTCCCTGCCTAGCAGAGAGCCCGATGCAGGGCTTGATCCCAGGACCCTGGGATCATGACCTGAGCCGAAGGCAGAGGCCTTAACCCACTGAGCCACCCAGGCACCCCTAGACATTGCTTTTCTTGGAAGGAAGGACATCCCCTTCTTCCAGGCAAGGGACACCTCACCCAGGCCCCCTGTTTCCTGTGCAAACTGCCCCTCAGGGCAGCACCGGGGCCAGGCTTGGGCTGTTGGGGTCTTTACAAGCCTGGAGGCCTGGTGCCCCCTTCTAGATGCTTCTTATAGTAATTCCTTCTGGATACTGCCAGGCAAAGGGCCACCAACCACAGGGGCCATCAAAGAACTCCATTCCTCGTGGGCTTAAGAGGCTGCCCTCTCCCCAATCCATGCCTCCTCCCCACCTGGGCTCTTTACTCCCTCCCTTTCCTTTGGGACGGACTCATGGAACTGCTCTCACACACAAGGAAACCACAGTGTACCACCCTTGCCAGAGATCGGCAGAAGAGATTCCAACATCTGCTTTCCCAATACTTCTTACTAACTCACTGCCTTGAAACACTGGACAGTCAAGAATGTGGGCAGTGGGGGTGGTTTCAGAAAGTCCTTTTCAGAAAGAGATGCCTACAAGATCACCCGACACACGAAAGGCAGTGAATTCTGAACCAAACACATGTCCTGTCCCAGCTGCTCCTCCTTTCTCCATCCCTCGCATCTCTGCCAATGCCACCGTCGTCCTTGCCACCTGAGCGCAGCACTGGGGTCACTTCTGGCTCCTTCCTTCCCTGCTATATCACACCCAGCTGAAACTCAAGGCCCTGCCCAGCCTGTACCCTTGATTGCTCGCCAGGCTCGATCGTGGCTCAGCCTCCCCGCCCGTCTTCCTGCCCCATCGCCGTGCCATGGCCCTTTCTTCCAGTGGTCTGACTTCCACTGTCACCCCCGGCTCCAAATCTTTCAATGCCCTGTATCTTCCTAATAAAATTTTTTAAATGCCCTATTCTCAATATCTCTTTCCAATCTCATCCCAGATTTGTCTTTTACCAAGGACCTATGCTCGGCTACACTCCCCAAAACCACCGTGCACTTGAATCTTCTGTCTCCTCTAAGAATTTCCCTTCAGCTGCAAAGCCATCTCTCCACAACTCAGCCTTTCAAAACCCTACCCACCCATGAACAGGGGGGTGATATCACCTCCTCCTGGAAGTGTTCCTTGGTTGCCCAAGGACTCCCTTCTTCTGGGCTTCCTACTGCTTCGTGCACCTGTGCTCGACCCTTTCACCCACCGATCTGTACCGCTCCTCGATGCCTCCCGTCTCCCTTATGAAATTGTGAGGTCAGAGCTGGAGTGGCTCATCCTGCCCATTTTGCGTCTTCCCAGACTTTGTCAAATACAAGAATGCAAGGGTGAATGTCTGTGATGAACTGGGTTAGGCGCTGAGTAAGTGCACCCTCCGCAACAAGCTGCTATTGGCCATGACCTCTAGGGGGTGAGCAGGCAGCTGTGAGACAGGCCAGCTGAGAGGATGCTGCGGGTGATGACCCAGAAGGGCAAGAGGAACAGCTGGGAAGGACGAGGCAGAGCTACACTGGCTACACCAGGAGGGGACAGGAGCCACACTGGTGATGGGGTTTGGTGCCTTTCAGGATACAGGCAGGTGGGGAGGGCAGTTGGGAAGGAAGGGGAGTCTACTTCTTTAGTCTATGACTCGGAACCCGAGACTGCCATCTCGGAGGCCTTGGAGTTACCCTCCTGCGCCCTTCGACACCTGTCTGCTGGGCCCGCGGTGGTCAGGGGCACCCTGAAAGGTGGTGTTGCAGAGGAAAGCCCCGGCTGGTAGTCTTGGCTGCCACACCGAACTACTTCACCCTGAGCGAGAGCAGGAGTGTACTTGCTATTCACAGGAAACACGTTCTGGAGGTCCTTGAGAACAGGCTAAGCTAAAAGCTGTCCACGTTTCCTATCAAGGTTACCCCTTTCAAAAATGCTTTGAGGGACTCTGTCGGTGAAGTGTCTGCCTTCGGCTCAGGTCATGATCCCAGGGTCCTGGGATCGAGTCCCGCATGGGGCTCCCTGCTCAGCGGGGAGCCTGCTTCTCCCTCTGCCTGCCGGTCCCCCTGCTTATGCTTTCTCTCTCTCTCTCCATCAAATAAATAAATAAACTCTTTTTAAAAAATGCTTTGAATACTTGTGGCTGCCCACCTCGTCCCACAGTGGGGCGCTCCCATGTCTCCGACCAGTGACGGTGGGAGCAGCAGAGGTAAACCCAGCTGAAGGTGTGAGCACGGACGCCGAGCCGGCTAATCTGGACACGGTCTTCCTCCTCAGCCTCTCGCTAAGTCAGGACCCCGTTTATCTGTGCTCTTGGCATAAGAACAGTTTGGCTCCAACCCTCTGATTCAAATATCCTCCCACATGGCTCTAACTCTGGATTATTTTCTCCTTTGGGACTCAGTCGATTTAGCTCTTTCACCGAGCTCTTTCAAACAGACTCGATAGAGGCTCCTCTTACCAGAAACCAGAAGGCAGCGCTCTGAGCCACATTGGAATCCGTGCTCCGTAAGCTCAGAAGCACGGCAGCATTTGTCAGTGGTGGTCATTGCTGTCAAGCCACCGTCCTGGCCTGAACAAGGCCCTGAGGCAGCTCAGCCTCTGTTTCAGAGAGCTCAGATGACCCTGGACTGCGGAACCAGCTCTCCCGGGAGGCGGCAGGGGCAGGGAGAGCTCTCAGGGGAGGCATGTGTTGCTGATCCCTGACCCGGGCTGCACGGGTCCTTTTTAGGATGAGGTGATCAAGAAGCTGTGGCGTTGTCAACTCCTGATGACTTCCATCCCGGTGAAACCCCGCAGCCCCAGCACCTCGAGCTGCCACGAGCCACCAGGCTCTAAGGAAGGCCTGGCAGAAAGTCCTCCGGTCCCGCTCATGAACAAGAAAGCATGCGCGTGGCCTACTTCACCATCCCTGGGCGGTTGCTTTCAGACCCTGATTCCCAGATTCTGTTTGCAGAGAGGCTGATTTTGTAGCTACCGTGGCCAGGGAACCCAAGACTGACGTCTCAGAGCTGGAGAGAGCAGGTTTGAGACTCAGGCTCAGACAGGGGGGCTGCAAAGAGGGGCCTCCCGTGAGTCAGGGTGCGGTCTGATGCCAGTTCCAGACAGGGAGCTCAGGTTTGGGACTGTCCCTGCTCAACACATTAGAAGTCCCTGGGAAGCACAGGGCCTCCGTCACCGCTGTTCTTCCGGTTCTGCGTTTGGTCCCTAGGTGGGGTCTGGAGTCAAAGGGAAGTCACACGTCCTGAGTAATGGTGATAGTGATGATAATGACAGTGGCTAACACGGAGCCACGTTTATCATGCAGCAGACCTTATGCTTCATGCCTTACGTGGGTTATGACACTCGATCATTTTAACAGCCCTATTAGGAAAGCCCTAGAATTATACCTGTGCTTTAAATGAGGACACTGAAACTGATCTTGCTTTCCTATCACTTCCCAGCAAGTAATTTCTTCCCTGACCTCCACTTTAAAGTGGGAATTAAAACAGATGTGGCTGGTTTCCTAAAATTCTCCCTTTGGCAGGGCACATTGCCAGCCGCACTGTATCCCTGATGGGCAACGGGGCCTGCTGTGTAATTTGCAAGGCCCAGTTGTAAACGGAAATGCAGAACACCTTGTTCAAAAAACAAGGGGGGGGAAACCTTTTTCAAGGTACGGTAACATAAAGCTTTATCCTTTCTTCTGCAACCTTTTTTGGCCTGTCGTATTTTTTTATTTCCTAATTACTTTTGTTTCAAATAAGCAAAAATAAAAGTGTTTCATTCACAATTTTAAATGACTAGCATAAATTTTATCATTCACCTTAATATTGTATGATGTCAGTTTTTTTAAAATTTTCTTAAAGATTCTATTTATTTATTTGACACAGAGAGAGAGTGAGCACAAGCAGGGGGAGTGGAAGACAGAAAGAGAGGGAGAAGCAGACTCCCCACCAAGCAGGGAGCCCGATATGGGGCTCCATCCCAGGACCCTGAGATCAGGACCGGAGCCAAAGGCAGACGCTTAACTGACTGAGCCACCCAGGTGCCCCGTGATGACAGTTTTAAACACAAAGAGCATTTGACTCAGAAACAGAATTGCCAAAACGATACATTTGTGTTTCTAGATCTTATGTGCATATATGTATTTTGTTTTTACCAGAACCGTGGAAACATTACACAAAAGGATCACAACTGTTTTCGCTTCCCTTCTTGAGAATGTGTACTTTCTACCAACATTGTCTGTGGCGCAGGAGGGAAGCCTGAATGGCAAAGGAACTAGGGATGGCCCCAACCATCCCTTTCCTTGTGTGGCATCATGTTGGCAGTAAATGGTCGGCCACTAAGGGAGGTCACCTGGGGAAGAAAGGAGGTGATAGGGCTTCTTGGCTGTTGGTGTTTCTTAGTACGCCGCATCCTTCTGTCTGCGTTTGAGGCAAATTCTAGTTGAGAGCTGTTGCTCGGGGTTGTTGGCATACCTGCTTCCTTGTAACATGCTTCCCTGGTATTGATTTTGAGTCCTGCTGAGCTCCCACAGCCCACGGGCACTCCAGAATTCAAGAACGCGGCGGCAAGGAGGGGCAGACATGGACGTTTTGCTCGTATCTTCTCACATACAGGCTCCATTCGGACTTCCCTGACACGATACAGACTCAGAGATAAATTCATTAAGCAGCCGGAGAGCATCAAACCAAATGCCAGGGCCTCCCAAGCACAGGGCCCGGTGTGATTGCCCGGCTCCGGCATCCGGGATAAACCAGCTCTGATGGTCAGAATTCTAGCTAATTCAGAGAAGGGAGGCATGAACCCTGGGGCCAATGCCTCTGCGTGCCTGTCCTCCTCGACATCTCCTGGAGGAAGGTAAAGGCTGGTCTGAAGGGGAACTTAAGGGGGCCTGTTGAAGGGGAGGGGCGGCGCCCTTCCCTGTCCATCCGGCTCGGCTCCGACAAGCAGGGGCAGAGCTCGCCGTTTGGTGGCGTGTCTGTCAGTCTCGGATCTTCTCTCCTCCAGAGATGCCTGGGATTCACCAATAAATCCTAGATCTCTGACGATCCGAAACTGGAATGGGCCTTGTAGATTAAACTAACTTGAGAGGGTTTAGTGTAAGTAATAGAAAACCCAACTCAAACTGGCTTAATTAATAAAGAGGATTTATTGGTTCATGTCAACAGAAATTATTTAGCTTCATGGGTGTGTAATTCAGTGGGTGACAAATGCCCCCGAGGACCCAGTTTCTTCCTGCCTCTCCTTTTTGCCTTCCATGTGTCGTTCTCAGGCTGACTCACCTTCACGGTGGCAAGATGGCACCCAACAGCCCCTAGAGCACGGTGCTTGCACACCAATGCCCGGGAAGGGAGAGAAGCCTTCCTTCTGGAAAGTTCTATCCAAAGAGTGAGAAAACGTTTTTCCTTTTTTCTCTGCTTGAGTATGCTTGGCCCAAGATGAGTCAGAAGCTTATCCACCAAATGATAACATATCCAATGAATCCTACTCTGCTGATTAATTTACAGCTAAACCTCATGCCCTTCTCCAAAGCCCTGGGTGGTGTCAGCTTGTGCCAGAGCACATAAACTGCACAGGAGATGGGGAAGGTGAGCAGGTGGGGAGACGAGAGCAAAAACCGGGTGATTACGTAGAGAGGAAGGGGTTAAGGCTAAGGAAGCTACCATGATATGCTGTCAGGGCTGGCATCAGAACCCAGCAGGATACAAAAATGTGTGATGATATCAAAACTTAACAGCGAGAACTGGGGAGGGCAAGCTCCTCGAAATGCATTTGAATTCGTAATGAAGAATAAAAATGCTGTATTTATTTATTTATTTATAATATATTTATTTATCATTTATTTCTTTTTTATTTTATTTATACAAACAAAACCTGTATGTGCCAGCCATTTAACAGATGGGGAGACTGAGAAACAACAAGGAGAAACAATTGCCTAATCACAGTGCCGTATAGTGAGCTGGGGTGTGCATCTGCGAATGCACTGTACAGAAGAACATGGCGGCCCAGGAGGTCATCTAATTTGCCCCAAGCCTCACAGCTAAGGAGTGACTGGGGCCAGGACTGGACCCAGACCCGTGCAACTCCTGCAGCTCTGTCCTCTCCCAACCCCAGAGGGGTGAAATGATGGCAGGAGCAAGAAGAAAAACCCCAGGCAGCTAAGAACTCTCTTCCACTGTGTGTCAGTAAGAAGTTGTAGGAGACCATCTCCTATCAGATTCTTTGGGAGCTAGCGCCAAAGAAACAGAAAGGGAAAGAAGATATCGTGAAGCAAATTCTGTAAGTGATAAATCAAGTTGTCAGTGAATCTTGGGTGGGGAGGGGGAAAACCATCTGCAGTGGGGAGAGGCTCCCAGGAAGCGCAGGGTCGATCCTGCCTAGCTGGGCGAACGCTGGTGGCTTCTGGCATCCTGGCACGGGCAGAGCAGCAGTTTATAAACTCCTTTTCTAGAAGCTGTCAGAGTTGGGAGAGGTGGTGCAGGAAACGTGGGTCTTAGACCTGGCAGCACGCTCATCGGAGACATTCTGCTCTCTCAGAGAGGCAGGTCTGGGCTTGCACCCCTCCCTCCCTCCCGTGCAGTCATGCAGTGACCTCCTGCCATCTGCTGACTTGCCAGAAGCTCAGGCATCATGGAGGCATCAGTAGACGGCATCGCAAAGGAATCGAAAGGGTCTGTGTGTTTCTAACTCGGCGCCCACTCCTTCTCCTTGCAGCCTGCTTCATTGTCCTGCTTTCCGCTCTCTGTGGCCTTCACAGGGGAGCCGGCCACTGGGCTGCTGGATGCCATGAGGCAGCCACATCTGGCCACGGGACCATGGCGCTGCATCTTTACACATAAAATGTATGTTTGGACATGCTGGCCGGACCCAGGAGGATTTCCAAATGCATATTAGTTATAGCAGAAGGACCTGGTTGAATGTTTTAAAAAGACCGACTTCTGGGTCCTGCTCTGGGAGATATTGATGAAATATGTCCGGGGTGGGGACACATAGCTGCTTTTAAAAATCTGTGGCTGGGACGCCTGGGTGGCTCAGTTGGTTAAGCCACTGCCTTCGGCTCAGGTCATGATCCCAGTGTCCTGAGGTGGAGTCCCACATTGGGCTCCTTGCTCAGCCGGAGCCTGCCTCTCCATCTGCCTCTGCCTGCCACTCTGTCTGCCTGTGCTCACTCTGACAAATAAATAAATAAAATCTTAAAAAAATAAAAATAAAAATCCGTGGCTAAATGATGTGGTACCTGTGGACCAGGCTGGGGGCCAGTGGGCTGGAGGTGTCCCAGGGCCCCTTCCCTGCTCCTGTGTTCCTGTGCGGAAGCCTGTCATGAGCAGTATGAGAGATGCTACAGTAATGTGTTGGTGCTCTGTATGTTTCTCCTGCGGAATGCATGAATAAATGTTTCCATAAGTCTCATATATTAAAGAACCTCAATAATCTAGAGGTATGAAGTGTCAAGGGAATGGGAAGCTTCCTAAGTAGCTAAAAACCATTGTCATGTGTCAGTCAATGGATTTAAACTCAGGCCCTGGATTGTCGCTAATGGGAACCCCTGGGTTCTGCACACAGAACCTAGCTAGTCCTATTTCAGTAGAGACCTAGCAAGCCTGGTGTTCTAGTCTCCAGGTTCATAGCACGCTGGAGTAGAAGTTCAAAGGGCATGGGAGTTGTTGAATAAGACCTCAGTACCCTAACTGCTTAATGAGTTTGGGGTTTCTCCTTGGGGTGATGAAAATATTTCGAAACTACATAGAGGTGGCAATTAGACAACTTTGTGAATACGCTCAGTGCCACTGAATACTTCACTTTAAAATGGTTAATTTTATTTTATGTGAATTTCACTCAGTAAAAAAAAAAGGAGCTAAATAGTAAAAAACAAAAAACTAATACAAAATATTACTCTTAGATTTGTAATAAGCAAAAGCTGACAGATGGGAAATAAAAGAACAAAATAAGACTTTAAAGTTTGCACAGAACTAAAGTAGCCGAGAAGCCTGGGGTCGTTTATTGGAAGGGCAGACAACCCAAACACTTCAGCAGGCCCTGAAGCTGTCATTATCATAGGGAGTTCAAAAATAAACATGTTTTTGTGGCTCTGCTCCACCCTGCTTAGGAAGTCAGGAGTATCCTTTAGAAAAATGTCCTGTGCAAAATCTATCAAGTAAAAGATTTTTATTGAGGGTGGAAAAAAACAAGCCTTTGGAGCCTGTGGTTTAGTTATCTAGGAAATGACTTTAACTGGAATAGTTCGTTCACTAACAAGGCTGCTTAAATGAAGCAAGAACCTACAAGGCCTGTTCCCATAGACATTATACTAAAATCACTACACTCACTGCAGGAGGGTATTGGGGAATCACTGCTCCATGATTACGAGTTTCTGTTCGGGGCGTTGAAAAAGTTTTGGAACTGGAGAGTGGGTATAGTTACCCAAGATTGGGAACATAATTACTGCCACTGAATCGTCCACGTAAAAATGGTTACAATGGCAAAATAGTGTTATATGTATAATGCCATAATAAGACACGTAAAAACATAATTTTTAAAACCCCATAATATGCCCCCCCAAAGAGCCTAAAGAGGGTCATTGTGATCCTGCTGATCAGACAGAAAGCAAATTTAGAAGTAAGGTAGGTACTAAGCGATACGTGAAGAACAACAGGGGAAAGACTTTTATTAAATTTATTTAATTATTAAATTTATTAAGACCCTTTGAAGCCATCTGTGCGCTGTTTGACCCTCCTGTGAGCAGCAGCTGTTTTTATTCATTAGGAATGAGCAGATATAGAAGTCATTACTCAATGTTCATCTCGCAGCTGGGTTTTGAATTGAAAGGCAGTTCATATCCAACAACTTTGGCATCCAGCATTTAAAGGTCTTTGTGTGAAAAGGTTGCATCGAGGCTTGGAAAGCATTTCTAGCTAGTAATGGCTTCGGCGGAACATCAGAGATATCAAGGAAGGCAGGCCTCCCCGGGCTGATGACTGGAGGAACGTGCATATTTGATTTTCCTCTGGGGCCCTGAATCTGTGGGTCTCTGTCTACCCAGGAATTTTTATTAATTTCAGTGGACTATGGTGTAGCCGTGGGGAAATGGCTGATTTCCCCTAAGTCCCAAGGCATTCGTGGGAAGTAAAAATCAAATCAGAGCTAAAACTTGAAATGTCATTTTAACAGAAGACTTCAATTTTACAGTGAGCATCCCCTTTCTTGGGCTCTGGTGACAGATGAATCGGTCAGGGGGACTTCATCGTGCTGCGGTAATAAATTAGCCCCAGGATCTCAGTGGATCAGCGCTGTAAAGGTTTATCTCTTGCTCGTGAAAGCACCGCTGTGGGTCAGGGGCCTCTCCCGGGTTCCGATGGACTCCCCAGGGTAGTGTGAGGACCTCACACTCCAGACTACTTCAGTCTTGAGGACCGGCCATCTCGACCCATGGATTCCAGGGGGCGAAAGCAGGGGAGGAAGACCAAAGGTCACGTGTCAGGTTTTAAAGGCTTTGTCCCCAGAGTGTCCCACAGGGCATTGGTTAGAATTAGTCACCGGGGGGCTGGGAAACGGGAGGGACACTCACGGAGCCGTCAGTGTCTCTGCCCAGCCACCAAGTATGATGGAACCTGGTCATTTGAGCCAGATTGGTCACAGAGGGCAATAGGCATTTCTTTCATATATTTTAAATAATATATCGTATTAGTTCACAATAGGCCTAGAAGACAGAGGCCTGAGAAAAGTAGGGGAAGCATTGCTAGTGGGATTAAAATTGCCACTAAGAAAGGGTTCCGCCAGGGACGCCTGGGTGGCTCAGTTGGTTAAGCAGCTGCCTCCGGCTCAGGTCATGATCCCAGCGTCCTGGGATCGAGTCCCACATCGGGCTCCTTGCTCGGCAGGGAGCCTGCTTCTCCCTCTGCCTCTGCCTGCCGCTCTGTGCCTGTGCTTGCTCTCTCTCCCTCTCTCTCGAACAAATAAACTTAAAAAAAAAAAAAAAGGGTTCCGCCAGTTAATAGCCAGAAGAAGTGATGTCTGGCCCCTGCTCTGCCTGATGTCTGGTGGACAGCCACTCAGTCCCCTGGGCCTGCTGAAGATCAGGTGGCCAGTGAGACGGGGTGCATTGGGATCCATCGGCTCACAGTCTATAGGAACAGCATCTTCTGCAGCAATCTCCTGGCTCTTCCCAACTGGCCACTGTGCTCTCGAATGCATTTCTCTTAATCCTCGTTTGTTCTCTCCGCCTTGTAGGCATGAAGTTTTTGGAGGACTGCCCCCATACAACCCCTCATTCCTCTCTATCTGCTGGTGGGTGGGATCATTGGAGCCTTAAAGGTGAAGCATGTTTATCCGTTGTTTGTAGTTCCGGCAGAAATGTTAGCTTATGGGCACCGGGTACCGTGGTATGCGTCCTTTAGTTGTTTGCTACTCCCAGGAGAGCCAGAACAACTCCCCTCCGCCCTCCCAAGCCCCAGGAAGCCCAGGGATGTGGAAGCAACAGGGCAAGGGGGAGCCTGGAGTCCGCTTGCAGAGACATGGATTTTCCCAGGCGAGGAGCGTTTGTTCGCCCCGGAGCCGGGGTCTTTGCAGCAGCTTCCCTCCTCCTGCCCTGCGCTCCGCGAGGCGCCGTGGCTTCGGTCCCACAGCAGCTGACGCGGAGGCGTCATTGACTGCCAATTAATTTAACCTTTGAGTCCAGCCAGTGTAATCTCGGCCTTTCTCTGTGCTTCTTTTTCAAAAGCTTCCTGTGAAGGGCAGTGGAGTCCACAGCTAGTTCGGATGTATTTACTCTGAGCAGCTCTTACTTCCGTTCTCCTCCTCCTTCTTAATTGACTAGCACCGAGTCCCGTGAGCTGCAGTCATCAATCAAACGCTAACCTCGGAGGTTCAAGGGTCGGGGTGCTTCTCTGTTATCCTCAGCTTATGTCCGGGTGGGGAGCTGGTTTGCTCATGGGTGGTATTGGCATCTGTTTTCTTAGGAAAAGGGACGGAAGAAAAAAATACGGAGGGTCCTGCGTAGCCTGTGGTTAGGTTTCGAACCCCCAGCCCCCAGAAGGGTCCCACCTACTCAAAGCACCTCAGGTCTAAGGTATGCTAAGGTATGTCCGGTCTGCATTTACCAGCGACCCTTCCCAGCCATCCACGCGCCCCCTCAGAGCTTCCTGTGTCCAAAGCCAGAACACACAAGCATCTGTTTTTTTCTCAGCATGGTTTCACAAAAATGAAGCACAAGCAAGAACTAGGTATAAAATTTCATTTGGACCCACTGTTTCCTTTGCCAGCTTCCTTCTGGAGCTTGGGGCCTTCAAGAGATGCTGGCCAGGGGCATGGGTCAGGGTACTGATAGGCCATCAAAGGAATGTCTTCAAGATTGCTGCTCTCCTTTGTGGCCAGAAGTCACAGGCTCAATTCGTGGGAAACATGTCTGATTTGAGCCAAGTGCTCGGAGCCTTTTGTGTCTGATTACTTCACTAGTAAGTGCCCCCCAGCTCCCGACAGCAGTCTGAGGGCAATGTTCTGGAACGTGCAGTAACACGTGGTCCCCCCCAACCCATCCTGTAACAACATCCCTACGGGATCTGCTTAGGACTCTGTTTAGCTGCAAGGAAACCCAGAGGCTCTCTGCTCAGTGGGGCCGCCTGTCCCCTGTGGCCCGGTGGTGTTAGGGGAAAGCTCTGATGGATTGAGCGCCATAGAGATGTTCCAAACAAGGGCAGAGTTTTTAGCAATAATTACACCCACTCAGCTCTCTCTCACTGGACTCTCTCATCATCAGGCTGTGAACTGAAAAAAAAAAAAAAAAGAAAGAAAGAAACGTTCCTGTGGAGATGTTCCCGTCCACGCGGTCTGTTCCCCTTAACAACAGCAAACTTTGCCTTTATGAAATCCAGCCCAGAACTCAAAGGTAATTTATTTTAATGAACAAACTAGGGCCTGAATAAACAACATTGATTTTTTTTCCCCTGGCAATCTAAACCTGTTTGAAGCCAAATTAAATTTTTGTGCCCATGATGGCAAGGTAATGCACAGTGCGTCTGTAGCGTTAGAGCAACAGCGAGCAGGCTTGTACAATCCCCAAAGAAGTTTGCGGGTGGGGCCAGGGCTTTGTCTGTAACCCTCTCGGGACACTGCATCGAGATGCCCAGCATCCTTTCCCAAATGCTTCAGATAGCGCCTAAGTGTTGCATTTGATTGAAGAGAAAGTTGAGCGGCAGCAACGGGATAGTTCCCAGAGTCACAACCCACAGGAAAGATCAGAGAATGAATTCAGTAGGTCATGACCATTAAAAAAACAAAAAACAAACAAACAAAACAGAAGAGAAACTCCGAGAGTGCCCAGTGTGACACATGGGGACACATGTGGGTACGTTGGCCACCGAGTTTCTCATCTGAACTGGGACACTTCTGTGAGTACAAGAGGACTCTAATAACAGTCCTGTGAGGAAAACAGCACAAACCGTGACTTCTCTGAGCCAGCAAGGACGTCCAGTCCCCCGGCTGCTAGGTTGTGATGTAAAATGTATTTGTTACTGAGGGCCACGATAAAAAGAAAGGCTCAAAAACCCTGAGTTAGTGACCGTCTACCCATCTCACGCTCCACGTCCTCTCCCAGTAGCCCACTGCTCAGCACCAAGGGAGCGTGTGCCACGTGCCCTTAGTCCTTAGAAAACCCCTCTGAGGCAGGTACTTGTATCAGAAAGGATTTTTGAACACAAGGAACAAAAAAATCAACCAGCTGTCGCTAAGCTAAGAGGTCACTTACTGGAAGACCTCACAACAAGAAGGTGGGTGGAAGAGGAAGGAACCAGAAGGCTCCCGAAAGCCTGGGCAGTGGGACCTACTTACAGTTTCTCCTAGAGTCACGGTGCCCACAAAGCAGTCCTGGGGGGTAGACAGATCCGTGGACCCTGGGCATCCTGCTGCCCCTGACATGCCGAGAGTGTGGGGAAGGCGCCTCTAGGGACGGCAGACGCTGGGATTTTTCTCTCCTGTATACCTGTGATGGGTGGGCAGACTGAGACTCACAGGCTGCTTCTCTTGAGTAGGTGGCAGAGCTGGTGTGCCTACCCACTCCTGCCTGACCTTGAGTCCCCCTCAGCTGCCCTTCATCACGCTGTTTTCCGCCTCTTCCCCAAACCCACCACCCTTCACCCTTGCCACACCACTTGCCTTCCAAGGAGGTCCCTCCCACCTCTCCCTGCTCACAGGGTTCCAGAGCCTATGCCCTCTTCCAGGAAGTCCTCCTTGGATGGGCCAGCTCTGTGCAGGTGACTCTCTGGACCTCTCTGAGCTTCACTGTCCTTTTCTTATGGAAATACTCTGCCTCCCAGCTGGGCTCTAAGTCATACTTGTAGCAAACCTGGGCAGAGTGGGACCAAACAGGAGCACCTTCCCAGCAAAGAGACCCTCCCACTCAACATTCTCTGATTTAAACATCTGGGGAATGTGGTGTAGACGATGGCCACCAGTGTGGACTGACACCCATCTCATCCTTTTTACCCACCGTGAACCTGGCTAAAATGACTTACCTTCTCTGCTCCTGAGTGTCCTCACCCATGAAGCAGAGACGATAATACGGAGCTCGTTGGGTGAGCATTAACTGAGCTCACACAGGCCAAGCAGCCGACCAGCAACTTTACTTGGGCTGTGCTGTCCTTTCATAAGTAATAACTCTTCATGTAGAAAATAAGAGCGTGGGAGAAGCACAAAGAAGAAAATCAAAATCACCTGCCAGTTCCACCAGCCAGAGAAAATCACTGCTGATATTCTGGTCTGATGGCTCCAGCAGTGGGGCCCCCAGGCACCTATTTAAGTAATGCAGCCCCCCTCAGGTCCCTGGGCGCATTCATCGAGAAGGTGCCCATTAAGCACTCATTCCAGCATGGGGACCTCCCTCCATACAAGGCCCATTGCGAGAGACACTGTCACTCTTCACCCCCAGGCTCTGATCCCACCCTGCAGGTCCCCTCCACTGACATTTGCATCCGGAATTTTAAATGTGACACATCCAAATCTGAAACCATCATCCACTAAAAGCACAGCTTGGGCTCCTCTGGCCTCCATCTCTCTTGATATGATCACCCGCTCCAAGCCCTGGCTTGGAACCCTGTTGGCTCCATCTCTTGGCTCCGTGCTGCCCCCTCGCCAGTCTGCCACACTCTCAGTTATTGGAGGATTTCTTTCTGAAGCCCAGTTCTCCATGGGTTAGGGGTGCTGTGAAGTTGGCCTTAGGAGATGGGGGAGCCTGGAACTCTGGAAGAGAATGGACAAGTGGCATAGGTCTTCAGAAGACATCATTGATCAAGTTGCTAGACACAGGGAAGACAGGGAGCCAGGATTCCTTAGCAAAGCTGACCTTTGGTCTTCTGTGGGTGCATCTGTAGAGGAAACATCTGGAACCGAAACGTGTGAGTGCCGTCAGAGCTGGGTGAGGGGGTGGTCCTTTGTGCAATAAAATGGGAGCAGCGTTTCCAAGGGATGTTGGGGGAGCCTGGAACTACCCAGTAGGGTGAGATGGCCTTTGTCTCTCTACGAGGAATTAGCAAAGTAGCGCTCAAAGGATGAGGGTCTGTGCTCTTGACTGGATGGATTCCTAAGGACAGGAGGGATGCCCTTGTGCTTGGGATTACAGATCCCTGGAGATGGTGAGTGGTGGAAGCATCCACCACAAGTAATTATCTGTTTATGAGCCTCTTGCTGTTGGACTGGGGCTCCAGGGAAATAAGGACTAAAATTGACCTTTGGATTTGGAGGCATGGAGGTGTGGGTCAAGGCATGGTCCCATGGAATCTGGAACTCACCAGACCTGCCAAGTGGCCTGGAGGCAGCAGGAAAGTCTGTTGGGGGGCTCCTCACTGGGCGAAGGGTCCAGCATCAAGACCAGGCATCCATGTTACAAAGTCATGTGTGGCGAAAGCGTGCTAGGACAGGAGAAGGGAAGGTCTCTCCACCCAGCTTCCGGTCATCGGTGCCCGGGACAGTGACTGGGCAGACACAGTGAGCTTGGGGTGAGAAGACAGTGGGACCCCAGGGCAGAGCAAAGGACACCCCTGAGGCACGAGCCATGTGTTGTGACTGAGGAAAGTCACGAGCAAGGGGGAATGTGAACCAAATACAGCTGGACCCTGCCCTTCGTTCTAGTGCAAAAGGAATGAAAGGAGGTACAACCAGCATCGCATCTACGGCTTGGCGAGGTGAGGAACAGGGAGCATCCCGGGTTTCTAGCTTGGGCAATGTCACCACATGAGGGGATATGGAAGGTAACAAGTTCTGTTGTCAGCATACTGGGCCCAGGGCCCGAGGATACTCAGTGGAGCTTTACATGCTTCTGAACTCTAAGGGAATGTTCTAGAATGGTGCTGCAGACTTGGGTGCCGTCGGCCTATATGTGGGTGAGGTCAGGGCCTGAGCCACATTTGAGGGTCACCAAAGAGGGAAGCTACTGGTAGAGGCAGAGGCACAGAAGGGCTTGGGGAAACGGATGTCAGCTTTGGCTGAAGGCAGACCTGGTGATCTACTCTGGCTCTTCAACTTTTTTTTTTTTTTGCTTTATTTTTTTTAAATTTTTTAAATTTATTTATTTTTATTTCTTTTCAGCATAACAGAATTCATTGTTTTTGCACCACACCCAGTGCTCCATGCAATGCATGCCCTCCCTAAAACCCACCACCTGGCTCCCCCAACCTCCCACCCCCCCACACCCCTTCAAAGCCCCTCAGGTTGTTTTTCAGAGTCCATAGTCTCTCATGGTTCATCTCCCCTTCTAGTTTCCCTCAACTCCCTTCTCCTCTCCATCTCCCCATGTCCTCCTTTTTTTTTTTTCTTTCTCTTCAACTTTTTATATGCGTGACCTTAGCCAGACTTCCTGGTCCTTAACTTCTTTGTTTCTGAAGTGGGGAAAGTAATGTGCATCCCTTAGGGTCATTTTAAATAAGACAACTTGCCTGAAAGCGCTTAGCGTCTGCAAGACTCCACGCAGGCCGCCATGACCTGGTGGCTTAAATAACAGAGATTTACTAGGGGTGGGGACAAGGGCACTTCCAGCTGACGACCACAGGCATGTCTGTGGCCATGGGAGGAGGAGGGGCAGGTCACTGGAGCCAGGAAGGCCAAGGATGACCTCAAAGCCAATGAGGCAAACCAGAGCAACAGTGAAACTGGCTGTGGAGATGAATTCCAGTCAGCAAATCCCTTGTCCAGAGCTGCCCCCACATCTCAAAGGCAGACGCCACCAGGGGTGCCAACTTGGGACGGCGTCTTCACTCTTGCCCGCTCTAATTCTTCACCATTAAATTTCACTCCTTGGCGGCATTTCCAACTCCAGCATGTGCCCTTCTCATAATAAATCTCTCTTTCTGTTTCTCTCCTACCTTCTCTCCCCTCTTCTCCCCTGACTTGGCCACTCTGCCCTCCGACCCTCGCTCGCTACCAGCACGCAGGTGTCTCTCCTGCTGCAAGACTCCAGTAGGATGCGGCGCCTTCTGTCCAAGGCCATGGCGACCCACCATGATGACGATGATGACTATCCCTGGAGACCAAACAGCCTCTTCCTCTTGCTCTGGTCCCCTCTGGGAAACAACTGGGTCTGTTCCGTTTACCTGCCTGATTTTATTCCCCCTTTCTAGCAGCCTCGGGATTGTTATGACAAAACCCTGCACCTCTTTGCGGCAGGGGTCCTCATGCTCAGCCACACCAGGCTGGTCCGACTCATCCTATGCGGCAGGTGTGCCTACGTGTGGTCCAGGCGGAGATGTGTTGTCATGACGACTGAGAACCACGCCCTCCAACACCCACAGGCACACACGCACACGCATTCACACACGCATGCACACATGCACATGCACACACGCGCGTGCATATACAAATACAGAGGCAGACACACTCACACAGGCATGCGGGAAAGGGAGGAAGTCCTTCCCCACAGGCATTCAAGAAACTGCCAAGATGCACCCATATTCTTGAAGACTAAGGAAACTCTTACCTCCCTGGGCCTGGGGATAGCACGGTGGCTTTTTTCAGAGTGGGACTTTTGTACTCATGAGTTCGCAGAGAGATTTTTTAATTTGAGGGGATGAAGTAAGGTGAAGCAAAGAATGGGACACCTTTGAACCACACGCCGTTCCCAAGACTATCACGAGAGCAAGGTTTGTTGTTGTTACTGTTGCTGCTGCTGTGTTGTCATTCGGCCACAGGCAACCTGAAGTTCTAGAAGTAGGTCTCTCAAACAAGACCTACCTTAGCTTCACTGTGGTGGCTTCGTTATGAAAAGGAGAAATGTTTTCTCTCTCTCTTTTTTTAAGTATTTATTTACTTATTTATTTATTTATTTCAGAGGGAGAAAGAGAGAGAGAAAGAGACAGAGGGAGCGCATACATGAGCAGGGGGAGGGAGAAGCAGACTTCCCCCTAAATGCGGGGCTTTATCCCAGGACCCCAAGATCACGACCTGAGCCAAAAGCAGATGCTTAACCAACTGAGCCACCCAGGGGCCCCAAGGAAGGTGCTGTTGTTTAATGACTCCAGGTGTCTCTTGGGAAAGCTAAGGAGCTCTCTTTCTCAACCCCAAATCAGATGGGTTTGATCTGACAGGTAAAAGCATCCCAAGGACAGCTGCCAAGGTCAAGGACGTCAGTGCCCCCTGGGGCTCTGGTCTGGGGAGTCAGCCTGGCATCACAGAGAGCAGCATACCCTCACTTTGTGCCTTGGGTGGTGCCACTGCAAATTCTTGGCTTGGCTGGAGTCCGCTTCTTGAGCTGGTTGTCGGGGTACATCTCTGTGAGTTGCTGATGGCATAAACCTGTCTTGTATAGGTTTCGGCCAGGCTGCATGCAGAGTGGTTAATGTAGGTGGGGTTTTTTTGGTCCCTGAGTTTAAATACTCTACAGAAGCAAATCTACTTAAGGTCTGGTTAGGGTTGGGAAGCCTTTGGCAAATCCATCTGTCTGGAAGTTCAGGATGAAACCAAAGAGCAAACACTAACATCCCTTCTTGCTGCCATTGTTATGAGTGACACTCCTAGGAGCTGGGGTGCCACGTCGGTGTGTCGGAGGGGAGCACCGAGACTTTAGAGTTTTAGATGAAGACTCGGTCGTGTGTGTTTCTAGAGCCAGTGCCCACCTGGGGCTGGGGGGGTGGGGAAGCCTTCAAAGTTGTGCTTCTCTCTCAGCCATATGCACACCCTCTCTTTACATTCGTGATGCTAAACTACTTGCTTGCTTTTGAATGCTTTATACTCAACCCCTCAGTGGCTGTCAGTGTGGGCTCACTTCTCTCAGATGGCTCATCAAAAGGCTCACTCCTCTCCATGCTTTAAGAGAAAAGGACCTATGAGTCCTGTAGAGAGTTCACAATGAGTTCAGGCATCTGCCATCTGCCTTCACTCTCTGTCTGGGGTCTTCCTCTGTAGGAAAGGGGCTGGATGCGCCCTCTGCTGGGCAAAGGGCAGAAAGCCCTTATTTTGCCCCTCTGAGACTACTGGGTTTTCATTTTTTACCCGAGCCATGGAAGATCAGAGAGAGTACCACTTAAAGTTCCTGCTGTCCTCCGTGATGCCCGAAGTCATTCTCATTGTGCCCCATGTCACTCTCTCCATACTGGGAGCAGGCAAGGTGTTCCATGGGCAGCCCCTTCCTCCCTGCTCTCCCTAGGTGATGACTCGACACTCACTCCCAGTCACTTGGCTACTCTCTGGACACAAACGAACACAACTGAAAGCTGAGAACCTATTTGTAAGCTCAGTCCAGGCCACACATCAACCAGCATGTCACTTCACATCTCTGACACTAACTCCTGAGCAAGCCTTAAAAAGAGTGTCCAGGATCCCACCTTAAAAATAAGCCAGGCCTATATGATTAGGGCAAAGCCAGACTGTTATCTAAGGAGGAGAATGGCCTGGCAGCCCTCTGCAGAGGCAGGCTCCCTCGGTGCACAGGGACCACACGACCTGCTCAGGCACCTGTAGCCGAGGATGGCAAACTGTCTTGTTCTTTCCTGCTAGCCCTCGTCACAGCTGTACATTGTACTGGGAATGACTCTGAGGCTCTATGGAGACTCAGCAGGAAAGTGTGCTGGGACTGTGGAGCCACGCCCCTCAGGTGCAGGAAGGAGGGGCCACGCCCCTCAGGTGCGGGAAGGGGGAGGCACCAGCCCTGCCATGATGGGCAACTCTACCCTACAGTCCTACTGGGGGTAACCCCAGCATTCTGGGGACTGAGCAAATGGAGTTTCTCCTGCTCACAGCTCAACACTGTCCTCACCCCACAGTGGTGCTGAAACACTTTACTGTGCCCTTACGGTGTGTACTGTAAGTGACTTACAGGAGGAGTCTGGCCATATAGAGACTATGACAAGGGGAGGATGTCCAAGGGAGCATATCACTGACTCCTCTTCCTCTGTGGTCACTGAGGACCTGAGCCCATGCTCCCCACATTCCTCCCCCACACACGTTTCTAAGACTGTGCTCTGGGACCTGGGCAAAGGGTGGAAAGAGCTTATGGAAAAAATTCTTTAAAAAACCATAAAACTGGCTGTTAGCAGCCTGCAGATATTGGCTGGTGCTTTGTGTGCACCAGTAACCAGATCTCAGATGTTGGAGACACCTGGTCTCTGATCGGCATGACTATCCCCAGAGTGTTGCAGAAATCTCCATCTTGGTATATGTGATGACTTACCAAATATGCTTGTGAAAGTGGCAAAATATCCCCTTTGCAGAAACGGCTTGGTAGAAAGACCTATTTCCTGCCTTCATTCCTTTCTCTATTTATAACTTGTTTCACAACAAACTTGGAGGGTTTTTAATGCTGTATTTGAGACAATAAAATTAAAGGAAAATATATAGTTAAAAAAATAGAACTGTAGGAAAAACTAAGATGTTTAGAAAGCAGGGGTTCTCAACCTCTTTTGCTCCCTACACCGACACACTAGATTCTCACTCCAGAGGGAGTGGTGAAGAAGGGCAATCATTCTCATATGTACCCTACTCCCCTTTGCCAAAGAGAGTAGTGGTCATAGGCCCTCAATAACCACAAAAACCTGGATTAAATTTTTGGCTTTGAGCTTTTCTTGCCACCAAAGAGGTAAGGGAAATAATGATAATCAGCTATGAACTGCACAGTTCCCATGCAGTCAAAAAATATGTCCCCTCTGGAGAAACATGGGTTATGTCTGAAAGACCATATCCCTGTGCATCCATTCACTGAGGGAACAGGGAGGGATTCAGTGGGTGACATTTTCAGCATGCTATAGTCTACCTGCAGTCTATGAGTTACAATTTATTAGGACCTCCTTCAATGGATGGTGAGGTGGTTATGACAAGGCACATTTCATAAAAGAAGTTCTGGGCCAAGGCAAATGGTCCGCGACTAAGGTTCTCTGAAGGTCTGGGTTAATCCAGAGAGGATCTTCAGATCCTCTAGGATTGTCTAGGAAGTGATCAGCTGCATGTCCTTTATGTGATTCCCTGCTAGGATCATTTCCTTCATCTAGGCTTTTTGATAGAAGATGAGCGTAGGACGTTCAGAGGCATAACCCAGAGCCCTGGAGTGCAGACAATCTACACGCATGTTCAGTAGATGGCATATACCTGCAGAATGAAAGCACCCAGCCAAGAGTGACCCAAAGAAGTCAGCAGTCCCTCCTTTGCAGGAATGGTATTCTGGGGAAATTAACATGATAACTGAACTTTCCAGATGTTACGAAAAGTCAAAGATCAGATCCATAAGACTAGAAAAGATAATCGATTATTCCAAGAAAAGACTGCAACAAGTAGAAACTACAAATTGAAATCATTTCATTGTATTTGTTACATAGGGCATCATGGTGAAAACCATGGTAAAAACACGTGCATCTAAAGAGGCAGCAGTTGAAAGCAGTAGAAATAGAACCATTTTACTAGGCTCAACCACACCCATGGTTCACAAACCTTAGTGAACCATCAGAACTGCCCAAGGGTTTATTTAAAATGCAGAACTAACGTCCGCAGAGATTCTGATTCTGTGGGTCAAAGAGCCACACATGTGTGCTCGGGCCACATAGGGGTCACAGGCTGACCCAGAATGGTTTCATCTTGGCCATGACCATGTGGGCACTATGGAGCAGTATTTCATGTTATCTCCAGCTGGTTTAGCATGAGAACAGGCAAAGCGGTCAATAACTTTCATTTTTGTATAAACTAATCTTGTGCTTCATTTCCTTGTGGGCATCTTTCATTGTTGATGAAATAAACTTGGAACAATTATTCCTCAGCGCTTTCCCTGAATACCTAGGGGAGATAATCCTCCTGGCCCCAGGGACGCTTCTCTTGTTCTTTCTTCCAGTGGGATTTCCATGGGTACAGATTGTACACAGAAGCTGACAACCATCAGGGACCTGTTCGAGGCAAGTTCGTGCTCCATAAAACTCCTTGTCCTTAGGTGAGCAAATGAGCTCCTAGTGGATTCTAGAAAAATGAATTAATAGAAAATCCTTATTGATTCTAGTGGTGATTTCTCTTTTTATGGGCATGGAGCTAAGAAGAAAGCAAATCTCTCTCTTATAAAGATCGAATTTCAATAGTTCACTTTGCAGGTTGGCCTGGTATCATGGCAGCCAACTTCTCTTGGCTTTCGTTGGAGGCAACCTTTTGCTGTCACTTGCAGAAGTGAAATGGGAGGGGGGCGTTTCTCAAATACATCTTCTTGTGTTTTCTCTAGAACACGTTCTTGGTTAGATCCGTTAGCCTTTAAAGTTTACAACTTTCTTACTGCATTGTGTGGAAGTACAGTTTCAGAGGCAAAGAGAAGGCAGCTTGTACTTTCTGCAGAGCATGGTGGGCGGGGGTGGGGGAGGTTCAGGGTCTGCAAATGGGGCAGGTTTTAATAAGGGCCCTAAAGTCTCGCGACTCAAAATGTCTCTCTGTTATGACTGCCTTCTGTTCACCTCATTGGTTCACCTCATTTATTTCTCCTAAATAGTAGGAGATGGCTTAACACACCACCGCTGACCCTGGACAGATGTAAATTAGTCATATGTGTTCACAGCATGGGGAAGGAGGACACGACATGCGGGGCAGGGCCCCATGGAGGTGGCTCACAGGAACAGAGCAACCTCCCAGCGCACGCAGGGACCATGCTCTGTGGTAATGAGAGGCTGGGGGGGGGGGGACCTCTGGTTCTGGTGGGCAGATGTGATTGGCTTGTTTGAACCATGGCCGGGTGCAGCCTGTTGCACAGGGGAACTAGCAGATGGGAGCCTTTCCTGTTGGGTGGAGGTGTCTCTGGTCAGAGCAGGGACCTCATGGTTAGTCCTCTAAGCCTCAATGAGGCTCAAAGATGTCAAGGCAGCTCGGGAAATCTGGGGCTTTCCAACACAGCCTCCAAGATCCATCTCTGCCTTCATTTGCCTATATTCCCTGGGTTACTTAGTTCTGGATTCAAATCTGGATTTGAACTTTCTTTGCCACTTAAGCAGAAGGGAGATACAATCTGTGATGAGATATACATTGTCCCTGAAGTTAAAAAAAAAAAAAAAAGGCCCTCCACGCCATCAATACCTAGGTTAGAACACTCACTTCTCGAACAGCTCTGTCCCTGGTCAATAGCTCCGAGCTCCTGCAGCCTTCTGGGGATCTTCCCCACCAGTGCAAAAATCTTGTAGTCTGATGGGATTCTTCCAAGCCAAATTTTTTTTTAAAGATTTTATTTATTTATTTGAGAAAGGGAGAGAGAGAGAGAGCATGAGAGGGGAGAAGGTCAGAGGGAGAAGCAGACTCCCCTTGGAGCTGGGAGCCCGATATGGGACTCCGGGATCATGATGTGAGCCAAAGGCAGCGGCTTAACCAACTGAGCCACCCAGGCACCGTCAAACCAATTTTTTTACTCTTTATTTCTTCATTTGAGTATTTCTGCTTTAAAATGTCTGTAGCCTGTATTTCTCCAGAGCCAGAAGAAAAAAGGCATTTCCCACAGCAACAACAGAAACTAGAAGATAAGTGTCAGTCAGGATGGGGAGAAATTGGAACCCTCATGCCACGTTGGTGGGAATGTAAAATGGTGCTGCTGTTACGGAAAACCGTATGAAGTTTCCTCAAAAATTTAAAAATAGAATTGCCATGGGCTCCAGCAATTCCACTCGTTGTTATACTTCCACGAGAACTGAAAGTAGGATCTTGAAAAGATATTGGTACACCGGTGTTCACCAGCATTATTCATAATAGCTAAGAGATGGAAGCAAGGCAAGTGTCCCCCAAAAGATGACAGGATAAGCAAAATGTGCTGTATTTACTATGGAATGTTATTCAACCTTAAGAAGGAAGAAAATTCTGGGGCACCAGGGTGGCTCAGTCAGTTAAGCGTCTGCCTTCAGCTCAGGTTATGATCCTGGAGTCCCTGGATCGAGCCCCACGTTGGGTTCTCTACTCAGCGGGGAGTCTGCTTCTGCCTCCTCTCCCTGGCTCCTCAACCCACCCCCACTCCTGCTCTCTCACTCACTCTTACTCTCTCTCA
Organism: Mellivora capensis; assembly: GCA_004024625.1. Taxonomy (NCBI): domain Eukaryota; kingdom Metazoa; phylum Chordata; class Mammalia; order Carnivora; family Mustelidae; genus Mellivora; species Mellivora capensis. Next base: position 26,378 of record PISX010012092.1, read on the forward strand.
AATAAATAAATAAAATCTTAAAAAAATTCTGAGACATGCTACAACATGGATGAGGGTTGAAGAGATTATGCTAAGTGGACTTAATCAGTCATAAAAGGATGGACACTGTATGATTCTGCTACTACGAGGTACCTATTCCAGGTACCTCATTCCAAAGTCACAGAGACAGAAAGTGGAGTGATGGCTGCCGGGGGCTGGGTGGCAGGGGGGAGAGTTAGTGTTTAACTCTTTATAAGCTTTATAAGATGAAAAAGTTCTGGAGATGGATTCTGATGATGGTATAATGTGAATGTGCTTAAAAACACAGAAATGTGCACTTAAAAATGATTAAGATGATGAATTTTGGGGTATGTATATTTTGCCACAATAAAAAATAAGGCAGAAAATGAAATAGTATATCCTTCAGTCCTTCCAAGCCTCCCCAGGATGATCGAACGGCCCAGGACTAAAAGCTGGCAAGGGCAGGGTCGTTGCATGTGTAGATAAGGGACACATGCTCACAGGCTCAACACCTGATCTCAGGGCTCCTGGGTGGCTCAGTCATTAAGCGTCAGCCTTCGCGGCTCGCTCCCTGCTAGGCGGGAAGCCTGCTTCTCCCCCTTCCACTCACCCTGCTTGTGTTCCCTCTCTCACTGTGTCTCTGTCAAATAAATACATAAAATCTTAAAAAAAAAAATCTCACTCTTAGTTACTGAGGATCTTAATGCCCCCCATCCTGACTCAGAATGCCGGCCCCCCTTCGGTCTCCGAGTGCCTCTGGCTTGCCAGGGAGTCATTGCGGGCATGGAGGGCAGGGAAGGAATGCTGATAGAACCGTGGAGCCTATAAGTCGCCCATTTGAACATAGGAACCAACCAACCCAGCAAAAAAAGGGGAGGAGCTTCCAGCCTAATGGAAGTGACTAGAAGAAGATCGTGAGGAGAAGCCACTAAGAGAAGTGCTCCATCCTTACAGAAAAAGGGGTGAAGACCAGCCAGTTGGAATCCTGGTGATGCAGCTTTCTAGATTCTTGTGTGATCTTGGACACACTATTGAAATTCTCTATGCCTCAGTCTCTTTTGAAGTGAGCTTAGAACTGTGCTTGGCACATAGTAAGTAGAGTATGAATATTTGTTAAGTAAGAGGAAAGGTAGGGCACTTGGGTGGCTCAGTGGGTTAAGCATCTGCCTTCGGCTCAGGTCATGATCTCAGGGTCCTGGGATCGAGCCCCGCATCGGGCTCTCTGCTCAGCAGGGAGCCTGCTTCCCCCTCTCTCTCTGCCTGCCTCTCTGCCTACTTGTGATCTCTCCCTCTGTCAAATAAATAAATAAAATCTTAAAAAAAAAAAGTAAGAGGAAAGTATTTATTTCATCCTCACTACTAAGCTGTGAGGACTGGACAGTTAACAGGGATGTGTAGAGGGAAACTGACACTCAGGGAGGTCAAGTGTCTCCTCTGAAGAGGTGCCAGGGCTGAATATGGGTCTTTTGACCCTTGATCCCAGTTCCTGCCACTCTGTGTCAGCTTACCTCTCCCTGCCTTGCTGGTGGCCCTTCTCCTGAGCGGTGGGGGCAGCCCAGTGGTACAGGGAAGTAGGTGAGGGCCAGCTACGACAACCTCCAGACTCTCCCTGAGAGAGAGACTCCCACCCCTGAGCCCCATATTGCCTTTGCATTGGGAATAGAACCTGCTTGCCATGAAACTAGAGCTCTAGAAACTGATGCCATGAGAGTTTTGGAACAACACAAGCCCCGTTTGCAGGAAATCACTTCCTTCATCAGCCTGGGGACACGGAGACTGACCGACCCAAGCTCTGCGACTGCCCTGCCCTTGGCCAATGGACAAGGGAAACAAAGTGGACCTTGGCATGTTTTTTATTTGAGTAGGTAATTCGTGCACATAGTACAAAATTCAAAGGCTCAAAAGGGTATTCAGTGTAAACTGAGTCTCTGTTCCACCTCTGCTTGCCAGTGCGGGGGCTCTGACTAGAGATTTCCACTGTGATCAGTTCCTGTGAAAGGAAGGAAACCCTACATCAAATGGATTTGTTCTTTGGGAAGCTGGTTCAGAGGGACAGCAGACAGCCCTGGGGTGAACCAGTCTGGAAAAGCTGGTGGGCCTCAAGGGACTCAGGGGGCAGGGGGCAACCAGAAAAGTACTTCTAAATTGGGTCTGGCTTCCTGCTGGGTGACTGTGTGAGCCACTGCACGGAAGGGTCACTGTCTGCCATGTATGACTCCCCTGGGCTGCTTCTCTCTTCCCTCAGTGTCACCGCCTCGGGTTTCTCACAATCAGACTTTTGTAATTAAGGCTGGGAGCCCCTAACCCCTTGTTGTCATTACAGAAGAGACCACTTCTTGAATCCATGCATGAACAAGGTCAGGACCTGTGTAGGGTCCACATGGAGCAGTCACAGGGATCAGCACCAGAGATCTTCCCTACCCCCGGCCTCACCCTCCCTTCCTTTCTGTTCCTTTCCCTTCGCTCTCATTTCTCTTCCCCACCCCCAAGTGCACATTAAACACGTACAAAGAGCAGTGCCTGGGCTTCCTCTGGATTTATGATTTATGGTTATTCATCTTATTATCTAAGTGGTTTTGCCAGGTAAAATATTAAGGCACCACTGCCATTCTAACCTTGTCTTCCATGATCTCATTGGCAGCTGGTGTTGCCATGACAACCGGGCTGGAGAAATTGGTGCTAAGCTTCGGTGGAAGATGATTCGAGCACTGGTGGGGTATGTGTGCGTGTGCGTGTGTGTGTGCGTGCGCGCAGACTTCCTATCATGTATATCTGTTGTGTGAGAAGCCATGGATTTCCTCAAGCCACACCTCTGCTTCTCCTTCCAGTTTGGTCTAAATTAGCTTTAGGACTCTAAATCAACCGGAAGGAAGCTTTGGAGGAGGGTTTCTTTGTTTGGCTTATTGGGGTAGCACATTGGAAGCTGGGAAACGTAAGAAATATTTTAGAGTCTTTCTGAAGCAGCTATCCGCCGTCAATGTCTCTCTTAAAAGCACCTAGGGCTTAACTTATTTAAAATTTTTAATGTATTTCTCATATTAAATATAGAAAGTCAGAGCTAGAAGGGACCCCACATGTCATGTGATTCCCCCTTCCATTCGGATAAGGAAACTAAGGCCCAGAGGGGCTAAGTGACTTGCCGTCATAAAGGGCAGCTCCCACATGGACACTATGACTTCAGCAAAGGGACTTACTCCTTTAAGTCTTGGTTTTCTCATCTGTAAAATGGGGTTAATATCAAGAGCACTTTTACTAGGTCACTGTAAGGCTTAAATGAGATAATCCCAAAACTTGGTATATATTAAGCCCTCATTGGGCAAAAACCCAGCTGAGCCAACTCCTACTTACACTGGAGCCTTTTCCCCTTAATCCCGTTCTGTCCTCTGTTTCTTTTTGTGTATATGTTCCTTGTCAGCCAGGGGAGAAGGGAAGGCCCTTCTGAAGTGGAGGTTGTCTTTTCTTAAAATCTTCCATGCGCGTGTGTAATGCCCACACTGGGCACCCTTTGCATACTTGTTGATTTGAGGATAAACACGACGTGCTTTGTGTCCTCACGGAGGCCTCATGGATGATCACCTGAAGGTACACAGCATGGCTACAGGGTAAGGGGAGAAAGGAATGCGAAGGACCTTTAAGGAGGGGAGTGAACACTTTCTGAGCACTTCGGATGAAACCAGGCATTTTGCTACGCTCAGTGTTTAATCATTGCCATAACCTCATGAGGTGAAGAGGTGAGCGTACTCCCCCATCCTATGAATAAGAACACTGAGACCCCGTGGCTACACAGCCCGCCGGCAGAGGTTCACACGCCAGGCAGAGAGGCTGGCTTTCCACCCGACCTTTTAGTTCAAGGTGCTGTTGATGCCCTCAATAGACTCTGTGGTCCAGAACAATTTCTCACCCCCTCTGTGAGCCAAAAGCCTATTTCCCAAGGTGGCAAGAAGGACAGCAGAGCAGGCTGACGCCTTTGCCATTACTGTACGAAGCACAGTTGTGTGACTCCGGGAATCCGAAGTGTTCTCCCAGCCAAACCAGACCGGTCTTGAAAGTCCCATCAGGCCGGGTGGTTCTACAGAAGGCCACGTGTTTAAACTTCCTTTCATCACTCTGTCAGGAAGAAGAGCAATGCTATGGAACATACAGTCCTGTTTAGAGGAGCACATTGCTCGGGGGAAACTTATTTCAAAAGAGATTCTGGGGACGCCTGGGTGGCTCAGTGGGTTAAGCGGCTGCCTTCGGCTCAGGTCATGATCCCAGCGTCCTGGGATTGAGTCCCGCATCGGGCTCCTTGCTCGGCAGGGAGCCTGCTTCTCCCTCTGCCTCTGCCTGCCGCTCTGTCTGCCTGTGCTCGCTCGCTCTCTCTCTCCCTCTCTCTCTGACAAATAAATAAATTTTAAAAAATTTAAAAAAAAAAAAGAGATTCTGAAGTAAAAACACATCCACTTGGTGGGGGTGGTGGGCAATGGTCCTCTCTCTCACACCCCAGGCAATGAGGCGGTGAAACCAGCAGGTCTCTGTGCTTCTTATGTAAGAGTGGCTCCGTGTCTGGGCCAGAAGGATACGCCAGTACAGAATTTAACTGAGTGACCCGGCCCTCAATTAAGGATGGAGGTCACTTAGGGATGTGGACAGGGATGCCTGATGCGTACACAAGGCTAGATGACTTCGCAGCGATCTCGAATGCACAGCAACCATGCTTTGCTTACACTGTATGGTTTCTGGAGTTTGGAGGTAGGAGTAGGGGGCCAATGGAGATTTGGAGGAGAAAAAGGGGCCCTCCCTGGCACTGCATGGAGTCGCCAAACTAGTGGCAAAAGTTTGGACTTAGAAGACAGACCTCCCTCTCCGGTGGGCGACCCAGCCCTGCCTCTTGCCACCTGTCACTGTGTTCACATTACCAATCTGACTCATTGCACCTGCTGGAGAGGGGCGCTGTATCATTACATGAAATAAACTAATTAGGAACCTGGAAAATGCTAGTTATCATGACACCCCCTATGATAAAGCTCATCAGATGGAGAAATCTTTTTAATACCATTGACCATTTTTTATATGATCATTGATCAACATCATATCTTTATAGTCCACGATTTTCTAGGTAAGGGTTTTCTACGGGCTGAGCTGCGGGGCCATCTTTGCATCCCAGCCATACCCAGCAGACAGGTATTCCCTAAACACGTAGTGACGCCCGGTTTCAACGCCGAGGTGACTTGGTGGCCCTGAGTGCGGCCCGCAGCACAGCCTGCCCTCCCTCTCCCTTGAGCGCTGAGCCAGCAGCGGGCACTCCGCAAAGCCGTACAGGAGACCCCGCCGCATTCCCTTTAGAGAAAAGCCCCGGAGGCCGCGACTCTTACATAACTGGAATGACGTAAGCGCTGGCGGCTCCCGAGGGCGGGGGCACCGGGAACGCGGGCCCCACAGTGTCCCTCCGCCGCAGCGCCGCGAAGCTCGCCAAGGGGCTGCGCGCACACACCAAGGAAGGCGGCGCGGGCGGCCGGGGGTGCAGGGCCGGGGACTGCCGGCCGGGGGCGCGGCCCGCTGGGAGCGCGGCCGGCCAGGTGGGCGGGGCCGCTGGCCGTCACGTGGCCCGCCTGGGTGCGGGGAAGCCGGGTTGGCGGGGACGCGCCCGCGACTTCGCGATCTCGTTGGACAGACGAAGCGACGGTGGCCCCCGCCACGTACGGGGCGGCAGGGTCCAGCCTCCGGACACTCGGGGACCCGGCTGGCGCCCGGGGGGCGGGACTTTGCCGCGCCTGGGCCGGGACCCACTGACGTCAGGCGGCCCACGGACCTCGGAGCCCCTGGGCGTTACCTTGGCGCCCTGCGGGGCGCGCTCGGGTGACAGCGTGGGGCTGCTGTCGGTCTCAGGCCGGGCGAGCTCTAAATTGCTTGCCGAGAACTCCGGCTTAGAACTTTCCTGGGTGTGTTTGCGTCTCACCAATAAAACGCAGCTTGTGGACTGTGACCTGAGTCCGGCTGGACCATTCCGATCGCGGGTTTCAGAGCAGGTGTCCCCTGTGAGCTTGATGAACGGTGCTTGATGATCTCACTGGGCTGGTGGTCACCCTCGCTGTACCCTGACCGGCTCTCCGCCTCATTGTGACTTTAAGGGGCGGCCAGTTCCCGGGGATGGAGAGGTGGTTTTTATCTTAGAATAAAAACTTAAAATAAAATAAAATAAAATAAAATAAAAACACTGCTTGTGCAGTGGTTCTCAATCCTGCCTGAATAATGGGGCAAGAATTTAAAATACCAGTTTTGGGCCCTGCCCCTCAAGATTCTGATTCTGTTGGTCTGCACCGGGGCCTACACTGACATTTTACAAAAATCCTCCAGGTGATGCTCCTGGGGCCTGGTCATGGGAGAGACTGCCTCTGCTCCCCGCGCTGGGGTTTTCATCCGTTCCTAAGGCACCCCAGCACAATTTCGTCATTCCAAGGGGAGACGAGGGGCTGGTGCTCCCTTCTCTTCACTCCCACATCCTTTGGGAAAAGTGCTTGTTTTTCTCAGGAGGCAGGACTGAAGATAATGAGAAATGTAGATGTCAACCCTTACCCCCACTGGATTGAGGCAAATACAGTGGCAGCCTCTTTCTTTCAAAGGGGTGCCCTCTGGCCCTGGCCACTATTTGCTGGGTCTTTCCATGTTACACAGAGAGCAGCCCCAAGAGCTTGAGTCAGCTTCCAGCCCTAGGAAAGCAGGCTCTAGAAGTGTCTCCCCAGACTCATTCGCGGAGGGGGAGGGGTGCAATCTTAGGTGGGTTTCCCTGCTGTTGTACATTTAGTGAATCGGAGTGAAAGATTATTTTGATTCCAGTGCGAGAGTGTCGTTGGGGTTTATGCTGTTTTTTCTTGGCACACCATGACTTTTATAAAGCTCCCCTATATTGATCTCCTATGCAACAGCATCGAGTCACTGTTCCCTAAACTTGCCTGAGTCTATGAATTGCCTGGAACACCTCAGAAGAAAACACAACCTGATTCCTAAGCCCCTCATAGAAGTAGGTGGGGCCTAAGCAAATTCCATATTGGGTAAATTAGGAAAAACATGCCTAGGAGCTTGCCCCTTGGTGATTCCTATTTTCAGAGGTTCAGGAAACACTAAGTACAGTGTTGCTCAGTTTGAGTCAAAATCACCCAGAGGGCGTGTGACCACAGATTGCTGGGTACACTTTGAACTATGGACTTGGTAGACAAAGACCATGTTTCTAGCAAGTTCCTAGGTGATGCTAAAGCTGCTTGTCTGGCTCTCATCCTTTAAGTATCACTGGTGTAATAGAAGATGCCCCAGGCTGGGTGTTAAAAGAATGGAAACCCTCCTTTGGCTTTATCACCTACCATTGTGTGACCTTAGGCAAGTCATTTATTTCCTCTCTGCTCTGAAAGACTGGGACTGATATTGGAACACCGAAAAAATAAAATAAAATAAAAAAAGAGTTTGTGAAGATAAAATACTTCAGAAAGGATGGGGGATACAAAAAAGCCAAATCTTATTGGTTGGGTTTGTTGTTTTTTTTTAAGATTTTATTTATTTGAGAGAACGCATGTGCGTGAGCAGGAGAGCACAAGCAGGGGAGCAGCAGAGGGAGAGGGAGCAGCAGGCTTCCCGCTGAGCAGGGAGCCTGTTGCGGGACTCGATGCTAGGACCCTGGGATCATAACCAGATCCGAAGGCAGATGCTTAACCAACTTGAGCCACCCAGGTGCCCCCCAAACCTTATTGTTAACAACAGATTGAAACCTTATTGTTAACAGATTGACCCAGGATGGGATCCTGCACTGACCGATAAATGGCCCAGGCAAAGGACAGAAGAAGGGTGTGACAGGCCCTGCAGGCCAGCCTGGCACCGCCCTCTGCCGTGGCTCACAGCCTAGAGCTTGAGGAAGAGGTCTAGTCCACAGGAGCTGCCCTCAACAAACCTGAGTGTTTAATAGCATCAGCGTGGTCATCCCGAGGCTCAGGTCCCCTCTAGCTGGGTGTCCCAGAGAAAAGCCTCTCGGCTTCCTGCCCCTGAAGGAGGGGATCTTGCAGGTTCTCTGGCCTCCTCTTCTGGCTCTGTTGTGGTTTGAGAAGGTCTCCCATGTTCCCTACCAGTACCTTTCCCTGGCTAGTACCCTGTTCACTGACTCCAGGGCCTTAACCCTTTCTGAAGAATTGCTTGCTTCTGCAAGAAAATTCTTTCACAGTGATCCTGCCCCACCCCCTGCCCTCCCACCACCCCCCAACATTTGTCTGGGGAAACACAGCTTCATCTTTGGTTATAGTTTAAAATGCTCTCAAAGTCCCTAACGATTTGGAGGACCAGAATGAAGGTCGGGGGCAAATGAGGAGCTCAGTTTTGAACACGGGGAGCATTGATGTCATTGCTAATAATAGTAATATTAATAGCAACTACTGCGTATTGCGCTCTTAATGTATTCCAAGTGTGACAGTAAATGCCATGCATACGTTTCTTCTAGGCTGCCCAATAGTTAGCTTTTATCATCCCCTTTCTGCAGAAGAGTCTCCTCTCTGGGCTGCAGGAGCACAGAAAGATTAAGTCAACACGGGAGAGCACGCCGCTATTAAGAGGCAGAGCTGTGATTTAAACCCAGGTTGTTTGACCCAAAGCCCTTATTATTGATATTCTTTTTAGCTTCAAGTCAGCCTCCCAGGAAGCTTTGGAAGAGACTGAAGTCTCAGTGCATTACAGAGGGTGGGAGCAGGAACATTCTTTATGGTCTCTCTTGACTATGAGACAAGGGGCCGTGACTGTCCCTGGGGTAACGACTTCCAAACTTAACTCGGGCTCATAAACATTCTTTGGCCTCCTCACCAGTGTCCGGGCTTGTAGTTGGCAGTTGTGCGGGCCCAGGGAACCCAGCTGTTGGCAATCTGTGTGTAATAAACACGGTATGGGGGAGGGTGCTAGGCTTCTCGCAGAACTTTCAGGAAAAAGAACTGTTCTCCATTGCAGGAGAGAAATTACTGCTCTTTGGGTGAGAGATCCAAGCTCTGAGACCCAGCCTGCCCCTGTGCAGGGAGAGTCCTGCCCTCAGGGCCTCCTCCGGCTAACCGGCCTCCATTCTGCCTCCATTCTGCTGGTTCCATACCCAGCAACTACTAGGAAAGCAAAGGTAGAAGAGCTATCTCAGGGGTGCCTGGGTGGCTCAGTCGTTAAGTGTCTGCCTTTAGCTCAGGTCATGATCCTGGAGTCCTGGGATTGATCCCTGCATTGGGCTTACTGCTGGGTGGGAAGCCTGCGTCTCCTTCTCCCATTCCTCGTGCCCGTGATCCCTCTCTCCCTGTGTCTCTCTGCAAATGAATAAATAAAATCTTATTGCAAAAAGAAGAAGTATCTCAAAAGACTGAGAGAAACGGTTAAAGAACTCAGGATGACTTTTACCCAATGTGATCCCTTTGTGCAAATTAGAAAAAGCACCTCCTTTGTTCGAATGCTTTGCTGCTGTCTCCGAGAGGTGCTCCAATGCAGACAGAAATCCCCTATCTGGAATCCACACAGTGCCCCCTAGAGTTGTGCGGCACATACCTGTAGCCCGGAAGGAGACTCTGCTTTCTCTGAGGTGGTACAGAACCCAACTACCTACCTTCCTCCTGCTTCTTTCTGTCCTTGCAAAGCTGCCCCACGTCACCCCGTCCTTCTATAGCTAGGTAGGGAGACCATTCCTGCCCTGCAGTGGGCATGATGCTAATAATGGTATCCTAAGCTCCTCTTCTCTTCCCCCCCAAAGTTGGACAAAGGGAAAATAATCCATCTATCAGATGATTGGGGGGGCACTTCCAATATCAGAGGCAATCAGAGAAAGCTGGCTTGGATGCCAAATTGTTAGGGTCTCCAAATAGTTTTGGAAAAGTTCAGGAAGCTAATGATAGAGGAAATGTAAAGCCTGAGAGGTTGACACTGTTCCTGAGCCCAGAGAGGGAAGGAGGGAGGTGAGGAAGGAAGGAAGGAGCTGTGTGATGTGCTAGGGGAGAGCAGTAATGCCCACCTCTGAATTAGGCTTTCTCCCCACTGGGCTTTCTGTTCCTGGCCCTGGCAGCCATTTTGTCTATCGGCTTGCTGCTTCCAGGAGTGGCTATGCATCTGCATCTAAGGACTTCGTGCCGGATAACTTGGAGGTCCAAATTCCTGGAACAGCCTTCTTGGTCAGCGAGGGAGCAGTGACCTTGGGAAAGCAAACTGCTTTGACATGGCCAAGCGAGGTGAGCAGCCTGCTGTGTGTCCACTGGGCCTCAAGGCCAGCCTTCGGCCACTCCACACTGGGGAGAGTGCTCAGTGTCACAGGCCGGTCAGGGAGGGCTTGGCCAGCATGGCCATGAGTTGACCGAGATCCCATGGTGACTGGCACAGCAGCTGATTCTCAGATGTGCATTGAGCTCCATTGAGCTTATCCAGAGGTGGATAAGAGCAAGTGACCGTAGGAGACTTTCTTCAACCCTTCGTTAATTTGCAGGAGAGCTCAGGCGCTGGCCACACATCGTTAAGAGCAGTGAGGGGTTCAGGCAACCCTGGGCCTCTGAATCAGCAGTGGAACTTTAAAAGTGTCTGGATACCTGATCCCTACCTCGTGTCTTGTCAGTGAGCATCTGGGGGGTGGCGTGGGAAGGAAGGTGGGAGTCCACTGCAGTTTGGCTGTGGACCCCACTTAACCAGTGCCCCCAGAATAACCGAAGAGGGGAGTGCATTGAACTTCCTTCCTCCTTCCTGGTGTTCGAGCCGCTGGGGATGGCCTCCGATTTCACTTCCCTAATCCTGATTTTGTGAAAGGCTCTCTAGGTGCCCCATAAATCATTTAATCAGCTGAAGTCTTCCTCTGGGTAAATGCCAGAATTTCCTGCATGAATTCAATAGCCCTGGGTCACCAAATGGCGCTGTGGTGGCTAGACAAGTCCACCGTGTCTTTCCAGGGACTCTCCTCCAGAAAAACGGATGTTTCAGCAGAAGTTGGATAAATAGGTTGGGAATGTTATCACTTTTCCAGATGCTCAAAGATTTTTTTTTTCTCTCTAAAATCAAGTTAGGCACTTTCAGGCAGAATATTATACCATTTGGAGCTGTATCTCATCATCTGCCAAGTCAGGGTGAGGAGTAAGTACATCCTAGCACCTGGGAAGTCTTCCGAAATGTTGTGGGGAGGAGGAGAGAGCAGAGGGGCTGGTTACGCAGTTAGCTGATAGCCTCCCATGAAACAGACCCCATTTAATAAAGCGAGCTATTTTGAGTGAAGAAATCGGTCTCTGTAATGATTACCTTTTAATTGCCACAGCCAAGGCATTCCCTTTTAAGTAAACTTTGATTGATGATGGTATGGTCTTTGCTGGAACAGTCCGGGTGTCAATTATGCATTCAACCATTCAGTAAATATTGATCAAGTCCCCGCTGCATGTTAGGCCGGTGTTTCTGAACTTGGGCTGAGCATTAAACTCACCTGGGGAGCTTTTAAAACATATTCAGGCCTAGACCCATCATCTGGAGCTTTTAAAAGCACCCCAGGCAAGTCTAAAGTGCAGCCTGGTTGAGACTTCTGTGACAGGTGCTATGTGAGATGTTGGGGATGCAGGTGTGACCAAGACCAACACTTCTTATCCTTGATGCATTCGGAGCCCTACAAAAATCAGGACCTTATCTAGAATGCCCCATCAGTCAGTCCATATAGGCAGGAGAGCACGTTCCAGAATCACCCTCGATATTGAACCTGCTGCTCTAATTGTGGCGACCATCCATTTAGATTTTCCAGAGGAGTCTCAGTTTCAGGTATCCTTCCTGTGAGCCCGTATGTCTTAACTCATTTGGAAAAGCTGGTCTGCAGAGCCACAGGGATCTCCAGAACTCACAGATGGCTTCCTTGAATTCCACCAGGTGGCACAGTTCACCTGGTTTGTCGAGATCAAGACCGAGCTCAAGTTCCAAAGGTGAGATCATCTGGGGGAGCGCTAACCAGGTGAGCTGCCCCTCCAGCTGGGGGTTTCTTTCAAGCTGACCTCGGGTCTGCTAGAGGGCTGAGCTGCTGCCCGCACCCCACCCTCCACCCCGGGGCTTGGCAGTGGCGGCTTTGGGGGTGCTTCTGCTTTGGAGGCAGCCCCAGCCACGGAGAGCTGGAGCTGTGCTTTCCAGTGGCTGGGTTGGACCCCACGCCCTGGGCTGCCTGGGAGACCGCAGACAGGGGCCAGTCCCTGCAGCAGAGACCTTATACCGGACCATGGCTCCGCTGGGGTTTCCACCCGAGAAGGGGCTCACGCAGGTGAGACACATCGAAGGGGATTCTGGCACCACACCCGCAAGCTGTAAATGACCAATAAGGAGCTTTCCAGTAAACAGGGACAACAAGAGACGTAAACGTCTTGGTGACAAGAGCTTTCAGAGCCGGCTCACATTTTTGTGCTGGCTTTTCTGAGAGTCGGAGCCAGCACTGGGGCATAATTCGAGGGGCACGGCGCAAAATGAGAATGTGGGGCCCTTGTGGAAAAAATGTTAAACATTTCGAGACGGGGAAGGCAAAGCACTTAAACGAGTGTGGGGCCCTTCTGAATGTGGGGCCTATGTACCCGCACAGGCCCCCGGAAGGAAAACCCCGGGGAAAACCCGCTGGGAAGTGAGCTTGGGCAGTGTTCTCAGCTTCCTCAAACCTCCCGTTCCCTCATCTGAAAAATGGGTGTGATATTATTCTATTTTTTTTTAAGATTTTATTTATTTATTTGACAGACAGAGATTACAAGTAGGCGAGAGAGGAGGAAGCAGGCTCTCCGCGGAGCAGAGAGCCCGACATGGGGCTTGATCCCAGGACCCTGGGATCATGACCTGAGCTGAAGGCAGAGGCTTTAACCCACTGAGCCACCCAGGCACCCCGACATTATTCTATTTTTGAACATATGTTTGAGAGTGAACCATATGTCAGGCTGCGTGCTAGGAGCTGCAGAGATGATAAGACGGAAGAGGCTCCTGGCAATGGCCCCCAGTTACTATGGCTGCCTCACTTTGGCTGCAGAACGTCCTGGAGCCTGCCTTCCAGTCCCGCCCGCAGCATCTCTCCCGTGAACCTGATTCCCAAGCAGCCCGGGGGCGGGGCCGGGGGCGGGGCCGACACCGCCCCCGCCCCCTCAGCCTTGGACCGCGGCCAAGGTGGGGAAATGCTCCGGTCTAGAAGGGAGTATTTTGCATCTGCTCCCGAAGGTGGCTCTTCTTCTTATTTTTCATAACGGTTCCAAAGCAAGTGTCCTTTCTGTTCTCACTGCACATCTGTGGTACAGAAGCTCCGCGCTCGCCGCGAGCGTGAGGGTCTTTAAATCTTCCTCTAATGTGAGTGCCGCCGCGATGCGTCGCCGCGGTTCTTGAGATTGAAAGCTGGCTGTCTGCCTGCTGATAACTTTCAGTGGCTCTGCTGCAGGACGCAGCGAGAATACTAATCTCAGGCCACAGGCAGATGAGGGTTTGCCTGGATTCCAGCCTGCTGTGGTTTGGGCTACATTTTTTGCAAAGTGGATTTATAGGGGGAAAGATGACAGTATGGTTTTGTGTATAATGTTCAGACATCCATCTATCCGACTCCACCACAGTTGGACGGGGAGAGCTGAAAAGGGGGAGCCCACAGGTTTCCGGGGAAGGGGGGAGAGAGACAGCCCTTCACCTCCTGCCTTACACAAGGTGTGCTTGGAGCGCACGCTCGGGAGATTCCCTTTTCCTGTGTGTTTGTAGGTGGCCTCCGTCGCCAAGAGCTCGGAGGGCCCAGGGCTGACAGGCTGTCTGCTCATCCTGGCGGTGTGGTTTCCCTGACTCAGTGCACCCTCCTGGCCCTGCCAGGGGGATCGGCTGCTCCTCCCTGTTTATGAAGAGCGCCAATCACAGCTTCATCTGGTCTAGCACAGGCACACAAACCTTGTAGGAAGGAGCTGGGCTCAGCTAGGAATCCCGGTTCTGCGCCCACTAACCTTGTGAGCTTGGGCAGTGTTCTCCGCTTCCCTGAAACCCTTTCTTCGTCTGAAAAGTAGGGGTGCTATTACTCTGTATTTGAACACGTGTTTGAATGTGTTCAAATATATCAGGCAGTGTGCTTGGAGTTGGAGACAGAGATGAGAGTCAGATACAGCCCTTCCCCGTCTTGGGAGGGACCAAGTGTTAACAGGTGCTTTCAGTGAAGCCTGTGTGCCCACCTGGGCCTGCCTGCTCAACCCTGTGGCATGGTGGGGGCAAAGCAAGGAGTAGCTGTGTGGACCCCGAGGTATGTGTTTCTCTGGCCCTCATACCAGCCAGCTTCTGGCTGAGTTTGGCCATTGAAGGAGAGTGGTAGGTGGGAAGAAGAAAGAAACAGGATTAACAGGCAACGGCTAGACCTGCTCCGAGGTTCTTCCTTTAGGTGGCAAGTCCCTCTCCTTGGCTCAGGTCATAACACCTCCTCCACTCCTTCCTTTAGCTCAGGCCACTGGCTTCCTGCTCCTCCCAATCTGGTTAGGGGCCAGTCCCGGTTGGCTTCTTACCTTCTTCAGTCTCTGGGGACCCATTCCTGCATTCAGCTCCCTCTATTGAAAGAGATTTCGGTTAGAAACCTGACTGACGGGGCGCCTGGGTGGCTCAGTTGGTTAAGCAACTGCCTTCAGCTCAGGTTACCATCCCACAGTCCTGGGATCGAGTCCTGCATCGGGCTCCCAGCTCCATGGGGAGTCTGCTTCTCCCTCTGACCTCGCCTCTCATGCTCTCTCTCACTTTTTCTCTCTCAAATAAATAAAATCTTAAAAAAAAAAAAAAAAAGAAACCTGACTGACATAACATGATACGTGCTGTGACACGGGGAAGTTCAGGGTATACGTATAGCTCTCAGTCAGTAGGAGAAGTGATTATTAGTGTTATCAATTTTTTTTTATACTATTACCACTCCCAACCTTGCATTCTCTGCTCAAGTTCCCCAGTTCTTGAATCAGTGCTGAGAGCACTGGAGGGACTGGTCCTTGATGCATGGTTGGGTGCAGCAGTCCCTTGGGCAGGAGGCCCAGGGAGGGTGTGCACCAGGCTGGCCAAGTCAGGTGAGTGTGGGCGCCAGAGAAAGTGCAAGGTCCTGTGCGAATCACTGGCTTGGTTTAGCTTCCTGACTACTCAAAATTAATATTAATTAGCACCTCGTTCCTGTGTAGCAATTTCTACTAAGTGCACTGTTTCCCATTTGCTCATCAGACTCATGCTCTGACACTTGTAGAGGGGTCCTGCGATGACCCTCATGACTCCTGGGCTACAGAGCAGCTAGATGGTGGCTCGTGTCTGCGGAAAGGATCCAGCTGAGGTGTTTTTTTTTTTTTTTTTAAGATTTTATTTATTTATTTGACAGATCACAAGTAGGCAGAGAGGCAGGCAGAGAGAGAGGAGGAAGCAGGCTCCCTGCTGAGCAGAGAGCCCGATGCAGGGCCCGATCCAAGGACCCTGGGACCATGACCGGGGCTGAAGGCAGAGGCTTTAACCCACTGAGCTACCCAGGTGCCACCAGCTGAGTTTTGATTAATTTCAAAGAGTTAGTATGGTGGTGACAACTGGCTCCAAGGGCCAGCCCTGAACAGTGTAGGTCAGCGGACTGGGGGTTCTGACACACAGGTGTCTGTTCCTAGCTCCCTCCCCTGGTCACAGCAGACTCCTGGCCTTTCCTCCTGGATGCTCCCCGGCCTCCTGTTTTCTCCCAGAGGGAGACAGATGATCTCCTTCATCTTTTCACGATGCTTCATTTCAGCGGCCTCCGTGGTTGATTTATCTAGGACAGTGATTCTCTCTTCCATGTTGCTACCTCTGTCCAATGCCGAGGCACCCCAGGTACCTCCAGGAGGCTCAGGGAGGTTGTGGAATGTTCAAAGTGGAATTGATTTTTGTTCACTTGAATTTTGTTGTTTTTTGAACCTGAATTTTGTATGAGTGTTACTCAGCACTGTTGGGTAGGAGAGAGTTTTAGGTTTGTTATGGGGAAGAGCTCAGAAGAAAGGACTGGGTGTCCAAAGGTTCAGTGTGCAGTCATCAGGGTGGGGCGCTCACCCCCCGGCCCCCGCCCCGGGAGGGAGTCAGCAGGCAGCCTGTGTCCAGTCTGGCTGAGCCAAGGCCTTCACAGCCTTTTTTAAAGAATGTAGCCCTACACGCATCATGCTTTTCCTATCCTTCCCATCCTTTGAAGGTAGTGGACTATTCCACTGTGCCCAACTGGAGCTGAATATGATATTTAAGATGACTATAGGCCTTCTGAGATGGGAAAACGTAGGATTGTTTCGGTTTTCTCATTTTCTGAGTCTTGGTCTCAGAGTGAGAGAACAATATGTTTTAAGATTGGTAGGAAGAAATTCTGACTAGTCTTGGGTTCTAAAACTCAGTTAATGGGGAGACTGAGACAGGGCCCGGAACTCTGCTTTATCAAAGGGATTGGAGCTTTTTCTCAGAACCTCACCTGTAGGTTCAGCTCTCGGGTCCCTGCAGCAGCAGGAGTCTCTGCCTTGGCTGGGGGATAAGTCACAGATGCCCGCTGCAGCCCAGAGGCCATGTCTGTGCCTCACAGGATAAATAGAGTCTAAGTCTGATTCCTGCGCTGGGAACAGAGAAAGGGCTGAACAGCCAACATACATTAATCATCTCCCTGTATGGCTGTGTGTATGACCTAGAGGGAAGAGGGGGGCATTCACCATGTCTCCTCCTTCAAGAAGTCCTAAATCTACTGGAGGAGGGAGCTGTGTCCAGCAGTAACCATAACACAAGGTGGAAATTGGTAAACATCACAAGCAAGAACTGAGTCACAAGGGAAGTTGTCATCTCGTAATTACTATGTACCTTAGAGCTTGTCTTCAGAGCAAAATATTAACAAAAACCCTAAATGATCAGCAGGAGGAAACTACAGCACAGTCATGCCATGGCATGTTAGGTAACCATTAAAAGAAATAAAGCAGGGTTATAGATAGTTTTAAAAAATCTCTAAAATATATTAAGAAAAAAGATGCAGAGAAAGGTATAGTCTGATCCTATTTGTATAGAAAGGGGGCACATATTTATAATATGTATATCATGCTTAATATACATCTGGAATATACGGAATATACATCTGGAAATATATGTATATGACTACTGTATGTGCTTAAAACATTTCCAGATGATGAACAAGAAACTGTGAGCAGTGGTTTACTGCTGAGTGAGACTGTTACTTTCCATTCTGTATTATCCTCCAAACCATTTTATTTTAAAAACATGTACATGCATTTTTTTTAAATTTAAAAAATGCTACTTTGTATCTTTTTTAAAAAGCTTTACCAAAAAAGTTTTTTTTTTTTTTTTTTCTGGTTTAGAACATCTTTCTGCACCTGTGGGTTTGTCTGGTCCCAAGAAAATCTGGAAAATTATTGAAAATTTCAAGCAGGAAAATCAAGTCAATGTTCTGTTAAGTTTAATAAACCCAAGTAGAGGATAAGTCTCATGTGTGTACACTTCTCATCTGTGGCGATACGGACTGACATGTATGTCTGTGGGTCTTCATGACAACATCTTAGTGAGAACTCTTTATGGCAAGGCCTGCTCATGCAATCAGGTTTACGCACTGGCCTCAAGGGGAGACCCAGCCTGTTGTGGCGAACAGGAAGGGACCACCCACTGGATAGGTACCATGGGAGGATG
Organism: Mellivora capensis; assembly: GCA_004024625.1. NCBI lineage: Eukaryota > Metazoa > Chordata > Mammalia > Carnivora > Mustelidae > Mellivora > Mellivora capensis. Next base: position 43,994 of record PISX010012092.1, read on the forward strand.
AGAATATCCCATTTTTCATAAAATGATGTATGTATGTCTATTTCTGAGCTCTGGAGATCTGGGGATATGTGTCTTAAAATTAGGGGTTCTGGGAAAAATAAAAATCAGAAGTTTGGTCCAAAAAGAGTGCTTGCTGCAGACAAGCAAACCTTTTAATAACACAATGTGGAACTCCACAGAAAGCCGGGAGGATTCAAGTGGGATGGCACATGTCTGGCCCTCTCAGATGCTCTGCACTGAGCCAAGCTCTTCTATCTGAACAGTTTCTGGTGTGCTCCGAAAGGCCCGTTTGGGCAAGGGTCTGGTCTTACACTGTCCAGTATGGTTATGAAGCATTGGAAATGTAGCTAGTCCAAATTGAAGTGTGCTGTAAGTATAAAAATGAGTCAATTTCAAAGACTTGGTTGGAAAAAAAAAAAGCAAACCATCTCATTAAGATTTTTATATTGATTGCATGTTGAAATGACATTATTTTGAATATGCTGAGTTCAATAAAATATATTATTAACACCTGTTTCTTTTTTTTATCTTTTTAATGTGGTTGCTTTGGAGAAAAATTACATATTTCTGTTGGACAGCTCTGGTCTAGGTGCAATCCCAGAGCACCTTACTGGTGATTCTGTTGCCCGGACAACCTCTTGTCACTGGAGACCTCTGCACACTTCTGTGGCTGACCTTTCTGCACAAGTGGCATTTTCCTGGAAGGGGTCTGACGCAAAGGGACAGTTGAGCAGAATTGTTGTCGTCACTTGGATGTGGAGCTGGCAGTGGCCGTGGAGGTGCGGAATTTGGAAACGGGTCTTTTGGCTCTGGTGGTCTTTCTTTTGAAATGGGAACTGTAGTCTCTAGATCCATAAGGCTGGGTGTGTGGTCAATAAGATGGAGCTCCCTGAAGCCAGACTTGAGAAACACTTTGCCACCTGTACTCTGGGAGAGTATGAGCAGTTTTCTTGTTTGTATTTAGCAAAGTAAACAGAGACCTAGATGATACCATAGAAGCAACAGGAAAACATCATCAACTTTCTGGGTTCTTGGTCCTTAACATGACGTATTTGTACCCTTTGCTGTATTAAATTTTCTTTAAGATGCTCTTTAAAAAAGAACCCACTCTTTTCGTGTGTTGTTTTTTTTTTTTAATAATATGCGTTAGTGCCAGAAATACTTAGCATCGTTAAAGCATTTTTTCCACAGGAAGCTCAAGGCTCATTATGGATGTTATTTTGGTGAGGAACACTGGTTCATCCCAAGTAGAGGGTGTAGATATAAAACCAGCAGTGAAGGGAACTTCCAGCCAGGGCTGAGGAAGGTGTAACCAGGGTACAAGATGATGAATAGAAAAGGGCATTCGGTTAGAACACAGGACACCTGGATTCTGTTCCTGTCTTCTAATAACAGGTCCACTCACTTTATGCCAGTCCAGTGGTTCTCAAAGTAGGGTTCCTGGACCAGCATTTCAGCGTTAATAACTGGGGAACTTGGTAGAAATGTGTAGTCTTGAGCCCCACCCCCAGATCTGCTGAAACCAACGCTCTGGGATGGGCCCAAGAAATCCATTTTAACAAAACTTCCAGATGGATTCTGACATCCATTCACATTTGGAGAACCAGTGTACCAGCCTTTTAACCTCTTTGGGTTTTTCTCCTCCTTGAACCCAGGAATCTGGAGTAAATTCTCTTAGTGTCTTTCAGCTCCAGTGCCTATACCACTTCCTCAGTGTAAGTTAAGCTTTTAATGAGGCGTTGTAATGAAATCTTGTCCTAACTCACAGGATGGCTGGCAGGGGTTCGTGTGGTTGTTGGGGTCACCGAGGGCATCCGTTATATGGCAACCCTCCTCCCACCCAAGAACTGAACATACTGGGGAGAGAGACAGTGGAGCCAGAGCTGAAAGACAGCTTATCACTGTTGTTACTGATGAGGCTAGTTGAAGGGTGTGGTGTAGGGGGTAAGCGCCAAATGGGTTTCCTAGTATTGCACCCAAGAGCTGGATAGACTCACTCACCTTGCCCAGGACAGACACCCCCACCTCCGCCCCAGGAAGAGGAGAGAGTGGGAGCAGAGCTGAGCATGCGCAGTTTATTGTTCCCAAATACACTAAATTAATTATCGGTAACAGCCCCACCTCTCCTGGATGGAGGGAGGAAGGGGCTGAGGGAGGCCGGAATCGTACTCACCACATTCTCTCCATGAGGAAGGAAACAGTGGGCAAGGGGAAGGACCTTTCTCCCCAGTGGTGAAGTTGCTTTTCTTTTCTTTTCTCCCTTTTAACAAACACCTAGCAGCTTGCTATGAAATGGTGCAGGTCTCATACAAAATATTTTCACCTTTGATTTTGTTCCAAACATAGTATCTTTGCCCCAAGTACCAAGCCCAAATATGGGGTCCTGTGGGATTTGCCTTATCACGCTATACGTTGGCAAGGACTCCTGGAGCCACAGCTGACCTCCACACGGGTTCTCAGCAGGACCGGCTTCATGGTTTGTGGGGCCTAGAGCTAAGCAAAACTATGGGGCCCCGTACTCAAGAATTGTTAGGTATTGCAATACAGTGACAACAGAGCTTTAACCTGCGACTCCCGCATCCCCCACCCGCCCTCCCTCCAGGCCCTGAGCACGTGCTGGGCGTCAGGAGTGTTGTACACACATCATGTGTTACTTAGCCCTGGTGACCATCCTGGGATGGAGGTATTCTTACCTCTACGTCACAGATGAAGATCCTGGGGCTGAGAGACATTGAATCACTTGCCCAAGGTCCAGTGGAGGAGCCAGGATTTGAGCCCGAGTTACCAGGATACAGTTCTACCACTAACAGCCTTCCCTTGCCCTGTGTTATAGGGAAAATCAGGGTGCTTAGGAGCGCTTGGAGGGGGTTAGCAGCCCTGCCAGGCAGAGGACTGGCAGAGCTGGGTACCCCTTGGAGCGCCGACTGGGAATCTGCATTTATGGAGCCTGGGTCAGGTGTCACACTCCAAGGGGACTGTTTTTTTTATTATACAGCTGGTGCTGTCGTACTTCTGTATGGATCTGGTCTGCTTCTAAGGACCTTGATATCTCTTCATTTTCTTTCTTTTTTTTTTTTTAATTTTTAAAAATTTATTTATTTATCAGAGAAAGAGGGAGAGAGAGCGAGCGAGCACAGGCAGAGTGGCAGGCAGAGGCAGAGGGAGAAGCAGGCTCCCTGCCGAGCAAGGAGCCCGATGCGGGACTCGATCCCAGGATGCTGGGATCATGAACTGAGCCAAAGGCAGCCGCTTAACCAACTGAGCCACCCAGGCGTCCCTTTTTTAAAAAATTTTTTTAATTTTTATTTTTTTATATATACTTTTTAATCTCTTCATTTTCATTTCCTGTTTGTGTTAGAAACATTGTATTGCTCTTCCCAACCTCTCTGAGAAGCATGATAATTCTCTTGCTCTGATATTTATTCCTCCTCTCCAGAGTGGAAGACCAAGTACAATATACAAAGCAGCAGGATCATGACAGAAGGGGCAGCTGGACGTGGAGAGGTTAAAACACTGTCATTCTGAAGGAGGTTCAGAGCCAAAGGAACAACCCAGACCTCTGTCTGAGTCCTAGGAAATTGCTGGCTGCCCTTCTAATATGAAACATGTTTTCCCGGCCCAGTTATGTAATGTGGGATGGGTTGTTTTCTGTTTTCTAAGATTCAGTTGGGCCTCTAGAAACATTTCCAATCCCCGGGCAAACACCCATGGGCTCCCGGCTCTCTGAGGACAGGACAACACCAGTGTTTGCACGATCCCTAACCGGATCCTGAGGATCTGGAAACTGGAGGATTGGTTAAATGCAAGATACTATCAGAGCCCACGTCTGAGCCTGGCCACCTGTGGGACATCATAGTACATGAGTTAGATAAAGTTGGGAAAAAATTCCCCTTTACCTTTTGTGGGGCTGGGGGAGGCATGGAGAGATCTTCCTAGCGTACCCTTCAGTGGAACAAAATGAGCTCCTCTGGGGAGGTTTGGAGGTAGATGCCCTATGGAGGCCAAGCGATCTCATGAGACAGATTCTGTTTGGTTGCTGTTCTCACCACTGTGTTTTGGGTGTTCCCAAATCATAGACACTTTGCCTATTAGCATGCAGTGGCATTAAGCACCCGTGCGGAGGGGAAACAGATGGGAGGGGAGGCGAGGCTGTGCTAAGTGCTCTGCTGGCGGCCTGCCACAGCCCGAGCGTTAGCCGATTACACTCGCCGCATCTCACCCTCGCTTGCACCCCAGGACACACGACAAGGACACGGACTCTACCTCCTCCGGGAGAGCTGCGTCATCAACTAATTGACTATAATAAGCAGGCAGGGGCACCTGAGCTCTTTGGCAGAAGGTGGGGGAGTTCGGTGTGGGTCATTCTGGAAGGACGAACACAGGTGTACAGTAAGTGTTCTGTTGCTCGGCGCTCTGATTTGGAGCTCTCTGCTCATTGGCATCTCCCCACACCCAAGGAAAATTGCTGTTTAAGGTGGACACTCAAGGTCCAGAAACACAACAACGACAACAACAACACACACGGAACACTTTCAATGTACCAGGCGTTCCACAAAGTACTTTGGTGGGGGCGTCACCTCATTCAATTCTCACACCAACTTTACAGATTTCCCAAACAAGGAAACAGAGTCAGAAGTGCTCAGAAGCCAGAGTCTGTGACTCACCTTACTAAATGAAGGACAACTAAATCATAGTTGGTGCATTTTTTCGTACGGGGTTGTATCTGTCAGTTATTGCTACGTAACAAACAACTCTAAAATCTCAGAGGCAGACGATAACAAGCATGTATTTTTTGCTGACTCTTCTGCAGGTCTACCGGGTTAGTAGGGTGTTCCAAGCAGCAGGTCGGAGCCAGGTACATTCCAAATGACTTGCATCTTCCTTGGACTGTTAGGCTGACCAGGGTAGGTTCCTATGGCAATGGCAGAGGTCCAAGAATGCAAGTAACATTTCAAGCCCCTGCTAGCATCACATCTGCTAACATCCAGTTGGCCAATACAAGTCACTTCCTAGGGCCCCAAACCAGATGTCGGGGAGCATGCTCTTCCCATGGAGGTGGGGAAGAGACAGTGAATAGTGTCGACAATAATCTTCCACAAGCTCTGTTTAATCAATCACATTCTAATTCTTTGGAAATAGGTGATCTGAGCTTGATGTGGTAACTATTTATTAACCAAAATATTTAAGGAACAAAATACTTTATTTGTTCAGTAAACACTCAGATATCATCTACTATATGCCAGACACTGGGGCCAGCGATGAGGACTCAGAAATGGAAGGGGCTCCTGGTCTAGTGGGAGAATTAGACAAATAAATGATTTCAGGAACCATACGGTAAGTCCTCTTTTCATTCACGAAGGGATCTAGGGTGCAAAGCCTCAGAGGAGAGGAAAGAAGGTACTTCTGGGGCAGAATGTTTCTTCAGACACTGCGTGTGATTTGGCACCGGGCGTTCTTCTCAATAACTTTTGCCCTGAGCTTGACCATGCGCCATTTTGCTTCAAAGACCTCCTTCTAGCTCACAAACCTTCAAGCTTTCCAGAGAAGCCCAGAATCTGGGAAGTAATTAAGTACTGGAGAAATGTCAGCTAGTATTGTTTTAACATCCAAATCTCTTAGCTTGGAATTGAAGTCCTTTGTTGTCGAACCTCACCTACCTGTCCAAACAAATTTCGTATTTTTCCCCCACATGGATCCTTTACCAGTCAGCCCACTGATTTTGGAACATGCCACTAAGAGGTCCCCTACTTTCGTCCGGCTGCTCCTCTGCCTGGAAGGTCTTCCACCTGGTTAACTTTCGCTTCTCCTCTCTACGACTCAACTGGGCACAGCCCCGCGCGGAGCTCAGTCAGGTGCTTCTCCTCTCATCTCCCAGAGTGCCCTCCTCCAGCCTGTTGCTGCGCGGTAGGAATTACCTGCTGACCTGCTGACCGGGGTGGGTTTCTTGCACAGAGCAGGGATCCTCGAGGGCCGACCCTGCCTGGCCACTAGGAGGCGCTCGATCGGTGTCCACTGCACAGGAGTCCCGGTCCTCCAGCCACTGGACTAGCACAATGCTTAAACCTCTCCACCCCTCACGTTCCCATTCTGTAAAATGCAGATAATGATACTTGTGTAGACTAGGGGTGAGGATTGAAGAAAGGATTGTAAGTTACCCAAAGGAAATCACTCACGTTCACACAAAAACAGGCACGTGAATGTTTAAGTTGCTTTATTTTTATTCATAGTCACCCCAAACTAGAAACAGCCCAGATGTCCTTCAGCTGGTGAATAGATGAACTGTGGTCCTTCCGCACAAAGGAATGCTGTTCGGCGGTAAAAAGGAACAAAATATTGGTGTAGGCAACAGTGTGGATGAATCTTGAGGAAACTGGCAAAAGTCAAGCCAGACACGAAAGGACACATACTGTATGATTCTATTTACACGACATTTGGGAAAAGGCGAACCTATAGGGACTGAGAACAAACACATCAGTGATTGCGGGGTGGTCGGGGTGGAAGGAGGGCTGATTACGAAGGGAATGGGTGACAATGAGGAAATATTTGGGATGAAGGAACTGCTCTGAATCATGCCATAGTCTAATGCAGGTACCTTGACCTGTGCATTTATGAAAACTCACAATGGTACAAGGGCACACAGACGCAGAGTTATACTGTGTGTAAAAAAAATATAAATATACTGTTAACCCTAGAACAACATGGGTTCAGATTGCCCTGATCTGCTTACACCTGGATGTTTTTCAATAACTACAGTACTATAAATGTACTTTCTCTTCCTTATGATCTCCTTAATAATGTGTTCTTTTTTCTAGTTTACTTTATTATTAGAATATAGTATATAATATATATTTAAATACGTGTTATTCAATTGTTTATGTTATCAGTTAAGTCCCCTGGATAATAGTGGGTATTAGTAGGTAAGTTTTGGGGGAGTCAAAATTACTGATTTTTTTTAAAAGATTTTTACTTCTGTATTTATTTCAGAGAGAGGTGGGGGGAGAGGCGGAGGGAGAGGGAGAGAGAATCCCAAGCAGATTCTGCACTGAGAACAGAGCTTGATGCGGGGCTTGATCTTACGTCCCTGAGATCATAACCTGAGCAAAAATCAAGAGTCAGACACTTAACCAACTGAGCCACGCAGGTGCCCCATACACAGATTTTTGACTGCATGGGGGGTTGGTGCCCCTCACCCTGCATTGTTCAGGATCAACTGTGTGTGTGTGTGTGTGTGTGTGTGTGTGTATTTGTATATATGAAAGAAGAAAGAAAGAAAAGCATTGTAACTTTCAGCACAATATCTGGTATTTAAGGAGATTATTTACTATGGTGGTTTTTTTGGTGCCTTTTCTTAGGAATCAGTGAGCTCCTGGCGGGGAGGGCTGTATTTCCTTCAGGTTTGAGCGCAGATCACCCCACACATGGCTGATAGTAGCAGGTGTTCAGAAGTATCACTTTGGTGAGGAATAAACGCAGAGGTATCTTTTATGCTGTGCTGTGTAGAAGTGGAGAGTCACTTCTTGGCCCACCTGCTCCAAGGACAGAGGAGTGCACAACAGCTGGTGAAGAAGAAAACAGCAACCTTTCACTTCAGGAGAGCCTCTTAACCCCAAATTTTATGTTTCCCGAGAACCCATATGGTTCTGAGCAAAGTTGGGAAGGAGACAGTAGTCACAAGAGATGACTAGCCACCCCCAGTGCCTCGCTGGAGTTCTTACAGTTTCTCCAACCTCATCATTACCCTAGAATTTTCTTTGCTCTGCCTTTCCCCTAAGAAGCCACTGAAAAGGAAGGAGAGGGGGGATGGAGAAGAAGAGGTCCTCCATCCAGCTACATCAGAGGACTCCCTGAGGCTTCCTTTTACCAGTCTGGAGTCTGGACTGCAAGGTGCCCAGACTCTTCTGATCGCTTCAAAAACCCAAATGAATGGATGCTAGAGTATTACCCAGACCCCAGCAAGGCCAGCATGGTCTCCACATCATTCCACATTCCACATTCCCAGTTACCTCCCTTATTCCGCCTCTCTCCCCTCCCTGTAACATCTGTCTCTTTTCTCTCATTCCCTTAGAACACACTACTTTCTGGGTCCCAGCTCACAGCTAAGCAAACCAAAGGATCTGTGCTCATCTTCCCAGATGCCGTCTTAGGACTTGTATGTGGGGGTGGGGTAGGGGGAGGAGGCATTTGTTCAAGATCACCTTTTTTCCCCCCCAATCCTAAAACAGATGAGTGTTCATTTAGAAAATAGGGAAATAAAAATATCTGAGAGTAATTAAAAAAAAACTCTCCTGTAATTTCGTCATTAAGAAATAACTATGGTTAACACTTTGGTCTATTTTCTCTAAGCCTGTTTCTATGCGTATCCCCTACTCCCACTTGAAACCACACTGTATGTATCATTCTGAGTCCTGTGTTTTCCCACTTAACGTTATATTTTAAATGTTGCCTCACGTCATTTAATACCCTTTAAAATGTCACTTCTATTTAGAAGGATTCTATTGGATGAATGTTCTGTAATTTATTTAATTAACCCCCTCTTGTGGGATATTTAGCTTGTTTCTAATTTCTTGCTATTGAAAATGACTCCGTGATAAAAGCTTTTATACATACATTTTCGTTTACATCTTTGGTTATTGCCTTAGGCTGCGTCCCTGGTTGTGAAATTACAGAGATCTAGTGTGTGAGCATTTTTAAGGCTTTGATATATATTAACCAAGTACTCGCCAGAAAAATTGTAACAATTTACATTCCCACCGGAACTGGAAGTACTTGTTGTTGTTGTTGTTTTTACTTCCTATCATTCTCAAGTGAGTGATCTTTACAAAAGTGATGGATGAGATATGACATCTTATTTTCCTTTGCATTACTTTGGTTACTAGTGATATTGAAGTTGGTGTTGGTGGTGGTAGTTTATTGACCATTTGTATTTCTTTTACTAATTGCCTGTTCATGTCCCTTGCCCATTTTTCTGTTGAGATCATTACCTCTTAAACTTGCTTTATAAACCTCCTTTGGCACATTTACTGCAAATCTTCCCCCCCACCCCAGTTTGGCAAATTCCTTTTTCATTTTGATTTTAATGTTTTGGTTTGCTGCACAGAAATTTTTTTATGTAGTCAGGGTGTATATTTATCATTAAGACTGATTTGTTCACTTTTATGATTGAAAAATCTCTTGTTGTTCTTAATAATTACATTCCCCGGGCATTTTCTTATAATGATTTCTTAGCTTTTTAATGTATCTGGAAGTCATTTTGGACTAGAGTAGGTAAGGAGCCTTTTTATTTCTTTCTCTTTCATCCTCTCTCCCTTATGTTCTTTTTTTTTTCTTTAAGATTTATTTATTTTTTTAAAAGATTTTATTTATTTATTTGATCGATCACAAGTAGGCAGAGAGGCAGGCAGAGAGAGAGGAAGGGAAACAGGCTCCCTGCTGAGCAGAGAGCCCGACGCGGGGCTCGATCCCAGGACCCTGGGATCATGACCCAAGCTGAAGGCAAAGGCTTAACCCACTGAGCCACCCAGGCGCCCCAAGATTTATTTTTTTGAGAGAGAGAGAGAGAGAGTGTGTGTGTGTGTGTGTGTATGTGAGCATGGAGGGAGGGGCAGAGGGAGAGGGAGAAAGTGAATCTTAAGCAGACTCCCCACTGAGCAGGGAGCCTGACACAGGTCTTAATCCCATAACTCTGAGATCATGACCTGAGCCAAAATCAAGTAGATGCTAACCGACTGAGCCACCCAGGTGCCCCTCTCCCTTGTATCCCTAACGAACAGTGTTACACAGCCCTGCTTATTTATTGCATGTGCTTTCCTTCCTTTTGAGTTGTGATGCCATCTTTATTGTATACCAAATTCTCATTAAGTTACTTCTCTCTCTGAGCTCTAGTCTGTTCCACTGATCTATTACTATGTCAAGACCACACTATTCTAATCATTCACAGCACATTTTAATATCTTCTAGGGAAAGCCCCAGATCATAGCTTGTCTCATCCTTAAGATCCTACTCATAGGATTGGTAGGTTGGGGTAAGGATGGTAGGTTGTGGTAGGATGAGGATTATCTCATCCTACCCATAGGATTGGTAGGTTGGGGTGAGGAGGCAGATTTTAGACAACAGGGGAGACAGACAGGGTCTGAAGCTCCTGAAACCACAAATGGGATCACTCCCATCTCCACTGCCCACATTCAGAAGGATTCTGGAGCCCTAGGTGAGGCTCTGGGCAGTTCTGTCTGGCCCTTCTAAGGAGAAAGAATGAATGAACCCAAAAGTCTGAGATCATTTGGCCATTGACTTTGGGTGTCCTGCCAGCCAGCGAGGCTACTTTGGAAGAGGCACAAAACCCCCCCAGAGTTGAACTCCTGGCCACGTTCCTGGGCCTCCCCACCTACTCCAGCGGTGGGATCTGGGCTGCTGCGACACTCAGGGCAAGGCTGATCTCTCTCTCTGGGCTTTGCTGGGACTGCTCCTCTGATCTCCCTGCCCCAGTCTGGAAAGTCAGTGTTGTGCCTGGAACTCCTCCTGGCCTGTGGGCCTCATCTGATTACCTGGCCGGGATTCAGCAGGTGTTTTTAAAGGAGTGTTACTCACAGCAGTTCTGGCCCTCATTTGGGGGAATTTTTAAAAACAAAATGCCAATTAGGCACCTTCATTCTTTTAATGAGCAGAGGCCCCAGTGCCCACACTTAGGTTCTCCCTGCTGTAAAGAGGTGCTCTCATTGTGTCCCAAGAGTGGTAAGAAGAGCCTCCCTCGAATGTGACAGCAGGGAGAAAATTCAGTCATCTTGCCCCAGAAACATTGGTTTTGTTGGTACACCATGAGGGTTGGACCTTGGATGGTCTGGGGAAGATGAGGAAGGGACAGCATTTTCATTTCTGTATGAGTGACTTGGAGTCTTAGGTTAACTGACCAGGGTTCTCTCCTCCCCTGTCAGGTGGATCCTTCCCATTAGCATTCATAAATGTCCATTTTCCTGTCTAAAAATGACAGGAGTGATAACTTTGCTAGATGCCACCTTATAGTGACTAGCAGTCTGGATTTCCCCAGGACTCAGTGGATTCCCAGCATGGAGGACTTTTTGTGCCAGCACTAGGGGGGTCCTGGGAGATCTGGGATGAGTCCCTGCTCCACACCCTGCTCTGTCTTCCTCCTCTCCTTCCCAGCCGGCTTTTATCTTCCCTTCCTTGCTTCTTGCTCACTCTCTGCAACCACTCCATCTGATTTTCTCCCCAACCATTGACAACTCTTGCTAAGATCACCTGTGGCTTGTGTTGCCAAACCCAGAGGATGTGCCTCCTTTCTCAGCCTGCCTGACCCCTCGCTGCACTTGACATGGCTCTCTGGGCTCCCGGGGAATGCTGTCTGCACAGGCCCTTTGATTCCACTCCTGAGTCATGGCTCACCCTGCCCGCTCTGTCCTCTTGAGCTGGCTGCTGTTTCTCTGCAAGACCTTGAAAGACTGCAGTCCCACCCAACCTAGTCCTGGCCTCCCCTCTTCTCCCCCTGCACTCGGTGGGGATCTCACCCCTGCCTGCAGCCCCACATGCTGACCATCACTAGCTCTGGCTCCCAAAGGTCTCCATGTAGCCCAGGTCTCTCTTGGAGCTCCAAGTTCATATCTCAAATGCCTCCTACTCCGCTTGTCCAAAATTTGGCTCTTGGTCTTCCTCACCAATCTGTTCGTCCTCTAGTTGAACCCACCTTAGTAGATGGCATGACTGTCCACCCGCTTGCTCCTCCTGGACGCCTCCCCTTCCTCACCTCCTGTAGGGAGTCGATTTGAAGCAGCCTTCATCACATGCCTCCAGCCTGTCTGCTTCTCTTCATCTCCACACTACCACCGCCCAAGCACCTCAGTCAGTGCTGCAGAATGTGTACCCAAGGGCTCTCGGTGCCCTCTCGTGCTCCCCCAACCCCAGTGACCTCCTCCATAATGCGGGCAGAGTGATTCTTAAAAATACAAATCTGTTTCCTTCAGCTTAACATCCGCCCTTGGTGTCATTAAAGCTCAGTGGCATTGGCATTGGCCTTCCAGCTTCACCCAGCCGCACTCTCCTCCTTGCTCACACAGCTTCAGCCACTCTCAGTTGAGCCCTCCAACTTTGTGGAGGGTCTTTGTCCAGGTTGTGCTCCACACTTGGAACACCCTCCTCCCTGTCCCACCCCTCCCACCCTTTCTGTTTCTTCCTGCCTCGCCGCTAAAGCTGAGATGCTACCTCATTGCTAATGCAGGGCCCCGTCCCACCCCCATGTGCTCATAACGGTGTGCACGCACTCTTCCTTCTTGGCACTTAACTGAACAGCGAGTGGGGGCCGATTATACGTAACCACCTGCTTAACACCCATCTATGCCCGGAGGGCGGGGGCCTCACAGGACCCCTCATCCTCAACACTGGGGCTGGCACTTAGCGGACCTTTGATAAACACTTACTGAATGAATGGGACTGGATAGGGAGGATGAGTTGGGGTCAGGGGCAAAAGGAACAATCTGCCTCCCGCTCACGGCTGTCTGACCCCAAACCAAGAATACCCCCTAAGAAGCTGACGACTCAGATGCTTCCTAATGCCTCGTTTTTTGTGGGAATCTGTGCTGCTGGCCTCCCCAGGTGACAGGATCTTGGAAACGATCTTTATATAACTTGCAAGGTCAGTGTGTGAGTCTCCCACAATCCCTATGGGATGTTCTGTTACTGCACACACAGAGAAGTACCAAATGGGCTTCCCCAGGGCAGAAGTGTCTGCTCCTTTAGAAGCTACACTGGGAACTTTCCAGAGCCAGAGGTGACAGTTCCTTCAAGCTGGCTTAGAAGGTTTCTGAATAGAAATGCCCATCAGTTGTTCTAGGCTAAAATGTAAAACTTAATGATATATTTTTCTCACCAAGCATTAATTAATGCTATCCAAATATATTGAACTCAAGATATTTTATGATTTTAGGAGCCCCACAGATTTTTTTTATTGAGATATGATTGACATAGAACATTATGTTAGTTTCAAGTTTAACGAATTTAATATTTGGGTGGGAATGTGGTTTTAGTAATGCTTTAAGAGGGCTGTGCATCTCTCCTCTAGCATCGCCCAGACATGACACGGTTTTATCTCCCTTCCTAATTAGCTTATAGAGAGAGATTTGCTTTAAGTCATGTTCCCGCGTAATAAAGGTCCTTGTTGCCATATTTAGAAGACTGTGTCCAACATAAATTCCACTCCCAAAATCTCTTTCTTATAATGAACCTCCATCAACATAATGAGTTCCTTGGAAGGAAGGCATTGTGTAAATTAAAAATACTAATGAGTCATAATGATAATGAATTATTTTCCCTATTAATGGAAGCAGGACTAACCTTGGGCACATTTTCCAATAGCTGAAGGTGCCTTCCCTATACTTAGGATTGCCCTCCCCTGGAAGCCAGTTCTCTAAAATATGCTCCACCTCTTCTTCTTCTTCTTTTTTTTGCATCAAAACTCTGAATCCCCCAGACATCCCTGATCCTATCTGGTCAGTCCTGGAGGAAATATAGTTACCAAACTGGTTCACACTCAGATATGAGTGACAAAAAACACCCGCTAGCCATTTCCAACAGTGCCCTGCCAGTTACCGCCTGGATGTTTTGTTGTTGTTTGTTTTTGTCTTTAAGATTTATTTATTTAAGAGAGAGTGAGCGAGCATGTGAGCCGGAGGTTCAGAGGGGTGGGCAGAGGGAGAGGAAAGAATCCACAGCAGACTCCACCCTGAGATCATGACCTGAACCGAAATCTAGACTCACTGAGCCACCCAGCACCCTTGGACGTTGTTATTTTGAACAGTGGCTGACTAGCACAGAACTCGCAGACTTTCTAGCTAAGCCGAGTGTCTTCGGGCCTGTTAGTTTACAAGTAACAGGAACCCACTCAAGCCAAATAGACAAAAAGAATTTATTGGTGGCTACAAGGGCACAGCCCTCACTGAACTTGGGGGCCGACGCACAGCTGGGCTTTGGGCTGGTCAGGGATAGGACAGGACTGCTGTGAAGAACCGGGGTAAACTTCCCTTTCTCTGGGACTATTGTCCACAGACTCATCTGCAGACTGACTTTCTCTGCGTTTCCATGCACGTGGGCCAAATATGGCGCCACTGAATCAACCTGCCCTCTGTGCAAGGGTTCTGTTTCTATACTCTTGGGGAAGGAGGGAGCTCAAGGGCAAATGGGACAAACACAGTGCCTGGCTCAAGGTAACAACTTCATTATGTGTTTATTGGTTTAGACAGGATGTGGGGCCCGTCCCTGAGGGAAGAGGATGGGTCACCTCTCCAAAAGAAGCCTCCTACATCAGGCCAAGGAGCTTTCTGCTTAATTCAGTTAGGAACCCAAGATGTTGAAGGGCTTTGGGGGAGGAGAATGACATTGATTTGTGTTAACAACAGGCCTGGGATGGGATCTGTACGAGTAAGGCAGAGAGCTCCTGGTGTCAAGTTCATCCTCAGGGAATAATGACTCGCAAACAATGGGATATGTTCCCACTCTCTTGGCACCAGTGTCGCCTGGGACTCAATGTGGTTTAATGAGTCAAGAAAAGGGAGATTTGCCATTTGTTCTCCACTTTGTATGCACTTGCTGGGAACTTGGACAAGTCACCAAACCTCTTTGGGATTCTCTTGATTCCAGTTCTTTCAATAAAACATTTTACATACTCACACACACATACATACATACGTTACTTACATATTTTTATGTTATGCTTTTAGCAGATTAGTATTGTGTTTCTCTTTGCAGGAAGGTACACGGCGGGGGGGGGGGGCGCTCAGAAACCTGGCTGGGGGGCTCCAGGATTATAAATCACCAGTGGCCAGAAAAAAAGATCCTTCACCTCCTTCTCAGGGAGGAGAAATGTGTGCTGTGTGCGAAGAGCTACGCAGGTTCTTTATAATGACAGAACTGGCGCCCTAGGAGGCCCAAAGCACATGGAAGCAAAGGACATCTCAGATCTGCTCCTTTGGGAGTGGGTGGGCATGGGAGAAGGCCTGTTTTATAGATTTGGATGAGGGAGATTTTGAAAAGATAGAAAAACCCCTGGAGGGCCTGTTGCTAAAAACTGTGCTGTTTCTCCAGGAGTTTTAATTTTATTTTTAAAATTTTATTTATTTTTTTATATTTTATTTATTTACTTGACACAGAGAGAGAGTGAGAGATCACAAGTAGGCAGAGAGGCAGGCAGAGGCGGGGGGGGGGGGTGCGGAGAGAAGCAGGCTCCCCACTGAGTAGACAGCCAGAGGCGGAACTCAATCCCAGGACCCTAAGATTGTGACCCAAGCCAAAGGCAGCAGCTTAACCCACTGAGCTGGGTAAAAACTCCGGGAGTTCTTAAGAAGCACCTACTGCTTGGCTGTGCCCTAGAGCAGAGTAGGTGGGATGAATCTGGTGGGATGAATGGTGCCGCCAATCCTCCTGCAGGAGACTCTGTACACACTGAAATCGGAACAGGTGTATTCTCACAGGGGATGAAGCAGGAAGCAGAACACACAATGGGCTCCGGGGTAGGGTGGGGGGTGCAGAAGGGCTCACCCTGGATCTCATCCATCCAAGGCCAGGAGAGAGAAGCTGTGCCCAGACAGGCCCGGTGAGCGAGCCCAGCCCCCCGCCTCACTCGCCATGGGCCGCTGGGCTTTGCAGAGGTAGGGGCTGTAGCGTTGATTTCCTTTGCTTGGGAGTCACTTATGACAATCCGTCATGGCAGGCTGATGGGACCGGTAGCTTTTGGCAGAAGTCCTTTCTGCTTCTCTCAAATTAAATCACAGAGAGAGCCGCGGGCAATGAATACAAAGAAAGTGTTCAAGGCCACTTCACGGAGGGGAACAGCTGGTGGAGACCAAGTGTTCGTGACACTTCACAACCCATATACACTAAGAAGGCAGGCCCCTCCAAAAATAAATTGGGACATGGGCGACTAAGAATGCTGTCTGGGATGAAAGTCAAGGCTTGGAATTACAAATAATGATACAGAAATGAAATAACTACAATGCACATGCCCTGGGAGCTTCCCAGTCCGCCCACACGTTGTTCTCCAGCCACAAACTCCTCTGATCGGGGGAGGGGGCTGGCCAGCTCTGATCTCCCTTCTACAAGTAAAGAAACCAAGGCTGAAATTGCTACAGTGACTTGCCCACGGTCACACCAATGGTAGGGGCCTGATCCAGGCTCCGAGTGTCCTCCTGGGCCCTGTCTGTGGTGCCAGGTCTCTTCTGTGGGCTCGGGCGCTGAGCCAGGCACTGGCAGCACAGGCAGAACTGGACAAGCAGAAACTCCCAGCCGCGGCCCTCAAAAGAGCCCAGTGCCCTGCCACTTGGAACCCTTGCTTGTTTCCCACCTCACGTCAAAAAATAATAAAATAAAATACAGATAGAGGGGGCGCCTGGGTGGCTCAGTGGGCTAAATATTCGACTGTTGCTTTTGGCTCAGGTCATGATCTCATGGGTCATGGGACTGAGCCCCATTTCGGGCTCCTCGCCCAGCCGGGAGTCTGCTTGAAGATTCTCTCCCTCTGCCCCTCCCCCACACATACGCATGCATGTGCACCTGTGTACTCTCTCAAATAAATACATCTTTAAAAAAATAATAACTTTTAAAAAATTTAAAAATACAGAAAGGTATGAGGACATACAAATAATAGTTCCATCATTCAAAGATGAGCATTTTAAACATTTTAGTGCACCAAAATAGCATCCTTGGTGATATTTCCTGTTTTGACACCTTCCCTCACAAAAAAATGGGATTCTGTTGTTCCTGCTGCGTTGTAATTTCTTATTCCGTATATTGTGAATCTCTCTCCAGGTCAGGTCCACTTCAACAGTATTTTTCTCATTTTGTTATAAAATGTTACATATATGTTTTATGATAACAGAAAATAATCATAGAATTATATGCTCCATTGTGAAAAATTCTAAGTCACACAGGGCAGAAACGGATAGCGAAGGAAGACGATGTTTCACTTCATCCCACCCTTGGGACCTAAATTTCTTATTCCCTCGTACTTCTCTGGGCGCAGACCAGACGTAACAAACGTACACGGCTGTGCCAACTTCTTCTCCGCACCATGGGCTCGTAGACTGTGCGGCAGCCGGCGCGTCCCCTTCCTATAGCGTGGACACCTCTTCCTCTCCGGGCAGGAGGCTCCGGAGAGAACAGTCTCATGGGGCCAGAGAAAGGAGGAGTTAGCATCACCAAGCTACTTACAGCATTTGGACTTGGAAACCCTCTGGGGTGGGGGTTGGGGGCAGCCCGCAGCACAGGTGGCCGCTTACCACTCCTCCAGGGCCACCTGC
Source organism: Mellivora capensis (assembly GCA_004024625.1). Classification (NCBI taxonomy): domain Eukaryota; kingdom Metazoa; phylum Chordata; class Mammalia; order Carnivora; family Mustelidae; genus Mellivora; species Mellivora capensis. The sequence goes on from PISX010012092.1 coordinate 61,288, forward strand.
CCACCCCTCCTCGGGGTCCCTGGGAGGCAGGGCCCCCCGGCACAGTCAGCTTCCTGCTGCCATCGCAGAGCACTCTGCCTCCTCCGGTGTGGAGAGTCTCACGACTGCCCCGATCCCTGCGTTGCGGAAAGAACAAGACCCCAGAGCCGTGAGGTGACCTCTTGGGAGGTTTTGTAGGTTTGATTTTTTCCCGCCGGGAAGCCGGTGGTCCTACATTTGCTGCCCCAACTGTCCAAAGGCGGGGGGGGGGGTGGGCATGTGGTTCACATCCGCGGGGAAAGCCAAACTCTGTCCTTTGGGCCCATGGGCCTTCTCTCTGGTCACCTGAAAGCAGCCCGTGGCGCGCCAGACTGGAGGCTTTGTGGTCTACAGAGGAGCTGGTGACGGCTGGGAGGCCAAGATGAGGGTCAGCCTGGTGCTTCTTCCCCGGGACACACGTGCTTTAGGAGCTCCTGACACATGGGCTGGGGCTCCCCAATGCTCATTTGGGCGGCAGAGACTTCCTGGAAGCCTGCTCCCAAGAGCACCTTCGTCTCCTCCACTCCAGCCTCCGGTCACGGTCACGGCCGGGTGGCTGCCGCCCACACGTTGCCTACGGATTCCCTCCGGAAAGGGAGGCAGGCCATACACGCACTGCGTTAGAGACCCCAGGCCTCACCGAAGGCTTTGCCCCAATGTCATCTGAGAGTGGGCAGAGCGTGGGGAAAGGGAGGCTTCTGAAGAGCAGGGGCCGCTGGGGAAGGCACGGAGGTCAGG
>PISX010012093.1:0-62087 GCA_004024625.1 Mellivora capensis
AATGTGCTGTTGGATCCTGTTTGCTAGGATCTTGTTGAGAATCTTAACATCCATATTCATCAGTGATATTGGTCTGAAATTCTCCTTTTTGGTGTGGTCTTTGCCTGGTTTGGGGATCAGGGTAATGCTGGCTTCATAAAAAGAGTCTGGAAGTTTTCCTTCAGCTTCAATTTTTTGAAACAGCTTCAGGAGAATAGGTATTATTTCTTCTTTAAAAATTTGGTAGAATTCCCCAGGGAATCTGTCAGGTTCTGGGCTTTTGTTTTTTGGGAGGTTTTTGATCATTGCTTCAATCTCGTTACTAGATATCGGTCTATTCAGGTTGTCAATTTCTTCCTGGTTCAATTTTGGGAGTTTATATTTTTCCAGGAATGCATCCATTTCATCTAGGTTGCTTAACTTATTGGCATATAACTGTTGATAATAGCTTCTGATGATTTTTTCTACTTCCTTGGTGTTAGTTGTGATCTCTCCCTTTTCATTCATAATTTTATTAATTTGAGCTTTCTCTCTTTTCTTTTGGATTAGTGTCGCCAATGGTTTATCGATCTTATTGGTTCATTCAAAAAACCAGCTTCTAGTTTCATTGATACGTTCTACTGTATCTCTAGTTTCTACCTCATTGATTTCTGCTCTAATCTTGATTATTTCCCTTCTTGTGTGTGGAGTTGGTTTAATTTGTTGTTGATTCTCCAATTCTTTAAGGTGTAGAGACAGCTCTTGTATTCTGGATTTTTAAATTTTTTTGAGGGAGGCTTGGATGGCTATGTATTTCCCCCTTAGGACCGCGAGTTTGGTAAATTCTTTATAGATTTTGGATACTAGTCCTTTATCTGATATGTTGTTTGCAAATATTTCTCCCATTCTGTCAGTTGTCTTTTAATTTTGTTGACTGTTTCCTTTGCTGTGCAAAAGCTTTTTATCTTAATGATAAAATCTCATTTTTGCCCTTGCTTCTTTTGCTTTGGTGATGTTTCTAGGAAGAAGTTGCTGCAGCTGAGGTCGAAGAGGTTGCTGCCTGTGTTCTCCTCAAGGGTTTTGATGGATTCCTGTCTGACATTGAGGTATTTCATCCATTTTGAGTCTATTTTTGTGTATGGTGTAAGGAAATGGTCCAGTTTCATTCTTCTGCATGTGGCTGTCCAATTTTCCCAACACCATTTATTGAAGAGGCTGTCTTTTTTCCATTGGACATTCTTTCCTGCTTTGTCGAAGGTTAGTTGACCATAGAGTTGAGGGTCTATTTCTGGGCTCTCTATTCTGTTCCATTGATCTATATGTCTGTTTTTGTGCCAGTACGATACTGTCTTGATGATTATAATCAGCTTTGTAATAGAGCTTGAAGTCTGGATTTGTGATGCTGGCAACTTTGTTTTTCTTTTTCAACATTCCTCTGGCTATTCAGGGGCTTTTCTGGTTTCATATACATTTTAGGATTATTTGTTCCATTTCTTTGAAAAAAGGTGATGATATTTTGATAGAGATTGCATTAAATGTGTGGATTGCTCTAGGTAGCATAGACATTTTCACAATATTTATTCTTCCAGTCCATGAGCATGGAACGTTTTTCCATTTCTTTGTGTCTTTCTCAATTTTTTTCATAAATGTTCTATAGTTTTCAGGGTACAGGTCCTTTGCGTGCTTGGTTAGGTTTATTCCTAGGTATCTTATGATGGAACTGATTTCTGTGCATTGATTTTATATCCTGATATTTTACTGAATTCCTGTATGACTTCTAGCAGTTTTGGAGTGGAGTCTTTTGTGTTTTCCACATAAAGTATCATATCATCTGCAAAGAGGGAGAGTTTCTTTGCCGATTTGGATGCCTTTTATTTCTTTTTGATGTCTGACTGCTGAGGCTAGGAATTCTAGTACTATGGTGAATAGCAGTGGTGATAGTGGTGATAGTGGACAGCTCTGCCATGTTCCTGACCTGGCAGAGCTGTCCACTATCACCACTTTGTCTCTGTTCCTTTTTGTTCTGTTACTTTTAGGCTCTCTCTTTGCTTAAAGGACCCCTTTGAATATTTCTTATAGGGCTGATTTGGTGTTTGCAAATTGTTTTAGTTTTTGTTTGTCCTGGAAGCTTTTTATCTCTCCTTCTATTTTCAATGACAGCCTAGCTGCATATCATATTCTTGGCTGTGTATTTTTCTCATTTAGTGCTCTGAGTATATCATTCCAGTCCTTTCTGGCCTGCCCTGCCAGATCTCTGTGGATAGGTCTGCTGCCAATCTAATATTTATACTGTGGCATATTACAAACCTCTTGTGTTGAGCTGCTTTCAGGATTTTCTCTTTGTCACTGAGACTTGAAAGTTTTACTATTAGATGATGGGGTGTTGACTTATTTTATTGATTTTGAAGGGGATTCTCTGTGCCTCCTGAATTTTGATGTTTGTTCCCTTCCCCAAATTAGGGAAACTCTCTGCTGTAATTTGCTCCAATATACCTTCAGCCCCCTCTTTCTTCTTGTTTTCAGATCCCAATTATTCTAATATTGTTTCATCTTATGGTATCACTTATCTCTTGATTTCTCCCCCCATCGTCCAGTAGTTGTTTATCTCTCCTTTTTTTTTTCAGCTTCTTTATTCTCCATCATTTGGTCTTCTATATCACTAATTCTTTCTTCTGCCTCATTTATTGTGATAGTGAGAGCCTCCATTTTTTACTGTACCTCATTTAAAGCTTTTTTTATTTCAACTTGGTTGGATTTTAGTTCTTTTATTTCTCCAGAAAGTCTGTTTCTCCAGAAGGGGATTCTCTAGTATCTTCTATGCTTTTTTCAATCCCAGCTAGCATCTTGAGAATCATCATTCTGAACTATGGTTCTGACATCTTACTAATGTCCGTATTGATTAGGTCCCTAGCCATTGGTACTGCCTCTTGTTGTTGTTTTTTTTTTTTTGAGGTGAGTTTTTCCACCTTGTCATTTTATCTAGATAAGAATAGATGAATGAGAGAACAAAATACTAAAAGGGTAGCAACAACCCCAGAAAAATATACACTTACCAAATCAGAAGAGACCCAAAACTGGGGGTAGAAGATAAAAGAAAGAAAATATAATTAGGCTGATAAATAGAACAGAGATACACACTTGATTTTGGGTGTATTTTGGTCTTTTAGAAGAAACTGCCTCTCCAAATTTTTAAGAAAAACTTAAATATATATAAAAATAAGGGTAAACATGATGTAGGGAGGGAAAATGACTGTATATATGAAAACAAAAAAAGATTCTAAAAAAGGAATTGATAAGTTAAGAAGTTGGTTGAGAAAGAAAAAAGAAAGAAAAAGGAAAGACTGTGATCAGGCTGGAGACTAGAACAAAGCCATATGCTAGATTTAGGGTATATTTTGATCTGCTAGAAGAAACTGTATCCCAAAATTTTAAAGAAAGAAAGACTTATATGTTTACAAAAATAAGGTTAAATATAGTGAAGGGATAGAATATGACTATAACAATGAAAATTTTAAAAAGATTTTTAAAAGGTATTGCTAAGATAAAAGTTCAGAAAGGTTAAAATTGGAAAGAGAAAAAATACAATAAGAAAGAAATAAAATTAAAAACATTTAACTTCGAAAGACTAAAGAATTATGGGGAAAAAGCCATGAATTCTATGTGCTGCATTCCCCTAGCTCTGGAGTTCCGTGGTCCTCATTGATCAGTGAACTCTGTCTTGGCTGGATGTTCTTGCTGATCTTTTGGGGGAGGGGCCTATTGCAGTGATTCTCAAATGTCTTTGCCCAAGGCAGAATTGCACCACCCTTGCCAGGGGCCATGCTAAGTAATCTGCTTGGGTTTGCTCTTGGTAGCTTTTGTTCCCTGAATGCTTTCCTTACAGCTTTGGAGGAGGAGAATTAAGATAGCAGTCTCCCAATCTCTGGCCCCAGAGGAGCCAAGAGCTTGGGTTCCCACTCCTCAGTGCACCCTCAGAGAAAAGCAGTCAATCCCTTCTGTCTCCCTGGTCTCTGGCCGCACTCTGCTCACCAGGCCTGTGACCAATCATTTCTATCTCTGGCACATGGCCCCATTTAGGAGTTTCCAAACCCAGCAGATTGCTGCAGTGTGCTCCTGAGCCACTCCTCATGGTGGAGGAAGGTGGGAGGGGGTCTCCCTGGATCTGCCACTTGTGTGGTCCCTGTTCAAAGAGCAGTGGCTTGAATGTGCTGGTAATCATGGTTTATGGCAACTGCGAGCTGAGAGCTTATGCCTCCATTCTGTCTTTGCTGCCAGCTTCCCTGGTCTGAGACCTAGGAGCTCTGCCACACTCAGGCACCCCTGGTCTTTCTGTGACCCCAAGGGACCTGAGGTCATACCGTCCCAGCAAGGGCTCCACCCCCAACTTAGCATCCAGAGCAAGGTACCTCAATGGAGAATACTTCTAAAAGTTCTAATTTTGTGCTCTGCTTCTCTGCTGCTTGCTGGGAGCCACCCCCTCCCCCTGAGGTCTATCTTCCCATATATCACCTCAGATTCACTTCTCCACACACCCTTCCTTCCAGAAAGTGGTCGGTTTTCTGTTCCTAGAATTGCTGCTATTCTTCTCTTCAATCTCCTGTTGAATTTGTAGGTGTTCAGAATGGTTTGATAACTGTCTAGCTGAATTCTGGGACCTGACAAAATTTAGATTTCCTACTCCTCCACCATCTTGCTCCTCTCCCATAGTATCTTTCTTTAGCTGCAAAATCATATATCCATTTGTTCCCCCAAGCCCCAGACTGTTGGAAACCAAAGTTAAAAAAAAATGAAATATACTAGTCAGTGTCTTATTTTGAAACTATCATTTTTATATCCTACTTCTAATGGCACTTAATTTTCCCAATAAACCAGGTTGGGAACCTTAGTCATCATCATGCTTCTTTCCTTAGATTTCTTATATCAGTCATTACGGATTGCCATGGTATTATGTCTTGTGACTCCTCTGTTCCTTCCCTGTTACAGATTCTGTTGTCAAAGTCTTCCATTATCTTTCACATGGTCTCCTGCAATAGGTTCCAAAATAGATTTTACCCTTTTCCATATGTGCACCCCAATGTTTATAGCAGCATTATCAACAACAGCTAAGTTATGGAAAGAGCCCAAGTGTCCATCAACTGATGAATGGATAAAGAAGATGTGGTATATATATATCCACAATGGACTATTACTCGGCCATTAAAAGAATGAAATCTTGCCACTTGCAATGACATGGATGGAGCTAGAGTATTATGCTAAGTGAACTAAGGCAGTCAGAGAAACACAGACACCATAGAATTTCACTCATATGTGGAATTTAAGAAACCAAATGAACCAGCAAAGGGGAAAAGAGAGAGGCAAGCTAAGAAACAGAGTCTTAACTATAGAGGACAAACTGATGGTTACCAGAAAGATGGGTGAAACAGGTGTTGAGAATTAAGGAATGCACTTGTGATGAGCACCTGGCATTGTATGGAAGTGTTGAATCATTAAATTGTACACCTGAAGCTAATATTATACTGTACATTAACTAACTGGAATTTAAATAAAAACTAACAAAAAAGGTTTTACCTTTTTCAGCTTCCCTAGGCATTTTTTCCAGAATAATCTTATGCTTTGATTATATCAGTCCCTTATCCAAACCCTTTCATTGCTCTCTATGATGTATGTACCCAAAGTCCCATACATATGTACATACATACTTATTTATTTATTTATTTACTTACTTACTTACTTATTTTTTAAGGGAAGAAGCAGGTAATTTATTTTTTCTTCCATAGAACAATGCATAGATAATAGCTCATTGCATGTATAAAGTATAGTCAAGCTGCAAATACGCTCTATAATTTTAACATTCTTTTATTTTTCTCTTATTTGAATGACCAACTGTCCCTATTTGCCTGGGATTGAGAGGTTTCCTGGGATGCAGGATTTCCAGTGCACAAACCTGGGAAATCATAGGCAAACTAGGATGAGTTGGCCTCCCTGGATTTGACATACTCAGCATTATCCAGATATGCCACTTTCTATGACTTTGCTCACATTCCACAGAGCAGAATGGCTATACATCCATATTCTCTACATTAAAATTCTAGCCATTTATTTCTCAGTGTCTTTGAAGAAGTCTTTCTCCCAAGTCTGAATTAATATTTTCCTCTAGTGCTCTCACCATAGTCTAGTTTTTTCCTCCTCTGTTATAACACATACCACTTTCTTCAGTAAATTGTAGTTGAGTATATATAGTACACATTCATCTCCTTCTCTTTGTAAACACTTTGAAGGCAGAAATCATGTATCATTTATCTCCATACCTGACCTTTATCTACAACAGGGATAAATAAATACTTGTCTGATGAAAATTAAGGGTCAAAGAGAAAGGTGAGGGCAAGGAAATAAAGAAATGTGAGTAGAGAGGGGTTATAAGAGTGTGGAAGAGACAGGAAATGGGAGAATCTCTAGCATGTCTGACTCTTTTTTCTTCCAATGATATCCCACCTAAACATTTTCCCTAATAACCATCCAAAAACAACCAGTAATCTACTTCAGTAATTGGTTTAAAGAAAGTAATTGGTTTTCATCAACATCTTACTGATTACCTAGTCATGTTTACTGTTCACCTCTGCTGGAAACACTAATTATTTACCTACTTCTTTCTACCACCCAACATTATACAATGGTCTATTCCCTACTTTCAGAAGCTCTTAACCCCATATCACTTTTAGCTTGTCACTTTTTATCCATCCGTTGTAAACATCCTCCAACCCCACCCTCTCTACCCTGAAACTTTCACCAATACTGACATAGGAAAGTTTGTACTTCATCATTTTTGCTACTGTCTTCAGTCCACCCACTCATAACTTATTTTTGGGCCATATGATAATGGGATATTCTCTAAGATTACACTTGAAGAGTGGAGTGTTGGGGTGAAAACACCTAAAAATAGGGAATTAGTTCTTCCATTTTAATATCTTTAGTCTCTGTGTGTTGCTTTTAATTTGGGGAAGTAAGTGGGGATTATGGGGGAACTTGCATTGAGAAGACTTGTTTTTAGATCCTTACTATGGCTTTGATCTACCTCACAGGTCATGGTCCCCCCTTTACTGAACTAAACTTTTCTTTAAGTAAGTTAAATTGAACAAACGGATATTGAGCCTCTGTAATATGTGTGACACTGTGCTACCTATTGTGTTCTTACAGGACTCTGCACATACTTCTATTAGAGCATTCTGTGTATTAAATTGTAAGGTATTGGTTTAGAGTTTGTTTTCTTCACTAAACTGAGACTGAGACTATGTTTTTTCAAGTGTATCCAGTGCCCAATACAGTGTCAAGGACAAAAGGGGTGCTCAATAAATGTAGGAAGTGTAAATGTATAGGCACTTAAAAGCAGAAATAAATGAAAGACATGGTCTATCTTCTGGAAGAGGTCACCAGCAAGCAGTTAGGAAGGGAAAAGAGTTCTGAATAACTGTAAACAAGTCAGACAAACAATTCTTGCCATTCTGTTTTATAGAATGCAGTGAAAAAAACTGTGAGATTCATTTTGACCAGGAGATCTTGAGTCTATTTAAATTTGAACTCAGTGAAACCTTGGGGGATGACTTAATAATGGCTTATGGCAGGTTTATCTTTGGTCCCAATTTTCCCATATTGTCTTCAAGTTAGGCTTTTATTTTGTCTTAGGAATTCATGATTTGATGACCAGTTTTGTTCTTATGCTAACCAAAATTCTTTCTCACCATGGATAGAGAGACGAATATTAAAAATTAAAATAGGTTTGCTGTTTTAGTTGGGAGAGGAAGAGGAAAAATGAGAAGGAAGAAGCATGTTAACCAAATTTTCTGACACTGATATGGATATTCTTGCAAATATGAGTCAACTTTCAGGAACACCATGACGGAATATTAGAGCTGGGAATTATCTCAGGTAATTGAATTATGAGGGACAATGTGATGTTTAAGGGTATTGGCTCTGCAGACAGACATGGTTTTGAATCTTGGTTCTGCCACTTCTGTGTAGCCTTGGTCAAACCATCTAACTTCTCTGAACTTTATTTTTGTCATCTGTAAAGTAATTTTTATGTTAGAGAGATATTATAAATATTAAATGAAATGATGCATAAAACATTATCCTTAGTATTTAGTAAGCATTCAGTAATTTTATTTCTATTTTTTTATTATTACAGCAGTCTGAATATGATGCTCAAGTGACACAGGCATTGATTACAAGTTGGACAAAATGGCCTTTTAGTTTATTCCAGGCCTGAGACTCTGAGTTTGTAATTCTTTGGCTGGGAGAAAAGTAAACTTTACTCACCCATGCCTGTGCTGATCAGATAACCTCAAAGCCCAGACACACTGCATAATTCTCCGACAGCAATAACTCAGCTGGCAGTTCCCAGGCAGAGATGTGGGAGAAAGTCAAATATCCGGGAAGCGCTAGGATCTACAACTTCCTGTAGCCTGCCTAGTGAAATCTGACCAGATAAGAACAGTTAATAAGAAGTTCTCGAGATAGAAAATCTTCTTTTATCTTTGAATGTGGATATATTGATGTTAAATACCTGAATGGGTGAGGTTAATTTGAATAATCTTCTATTGTTGCAAGAAATATGGAAAAGTGTTCAGGAAAACTTGAAAAACTCTTCATACTTATGGCATGAACTGAAAGAAATATTTTATTATTCTGGAAAATGATGACTCCACTGTTTTGTGTGAGGGTAGAAGCTTTTAAGGGCTGGACCGTGAGGCACCCCATTGTGGTGCCTAGGAGGAAATCAAGACTCATTCTGGACCTGCCTTCTGTAACACTTTGACAGTCATGTCAGATTCCCATCAAGGCTGAACAAGTTGAGGTCCCTAAATATTTCCAACTGCAATTAATGGCTTGGAAAAGAAAACAAGCATTACATTGAATGCATGTAATGGCTATAAATTCAATTGCCAAGAAGTTCTTCTCTTTTGAATACTCAAAGGACAGGATCCCTTGGCAATGACTTATTATTTCCCTTGCCTGCACTACAATGATTACAGAGACTGTCCAGGTAAATATTTTAATAACTAGATTCTCCTAGTGATCCTCCCTCCTTTCTTATCTTAAAACAATTTTATAACTGTGATCATATGCCCCCTTTTCTCCTGTCATCATGCAGGGGTGAATTTACTATGACTTGTCAGAAGCTGTATTCATGGCTCAAACTCTCTTTGTAAGCAAACCCAAGCTACGGGCCTGATAAAGATTTAGCAAGAAAGCAGGATAGCTTAGTATTTGGGTGAGAGCTCTGTTTTCAGGTGATCCTGAGTTGAATTCCTAGCTCTGCCACTTACTAATTGTGTCACTTCTGTGCACCTCAGTTTCTTCATCTGGAAAATGGATATTATTATAGTCATACTTATCTAATAGGGTTGTTTCTGGATAAAATAAAACAATGCACAGTGGTGCCTGATTAAAATGTTCAGTAATTAGTAGCTACTATTATTATTGAGAAGCAGATTTCCTCATCAAGTTCACGAGATAAGAGGATGTAGTGGAAATGGTTAACTGTGATTATAAGTACTTTATGAAGTATGAGGTAGTTCTGAGAATATACCATTGATTTTTATGTTGAGTTGGCATATCCTAGTATTAGAGGTATTTGTGAAGGCCTGAAACTGTAGTCCCTTAGGACCTCTGCAACTCCTAGGACTATAGCTATATTAGGGGATGCTTGGACAATAACAATTTTGGACACCAAAATTCTTGGTCATTAAAGCAAAGTAGGTAAAAAAAATAACCATTAGTTATATTACAAGACAGTATAAACACTGCAGTATAATACTTGTGCCTGTCTTACAGTTTTACTTCTCCAGCAAAAGGTTGGCAGTTCCCTATTTGGCTTTTGCATCAGACATAAACCCAACAAGGTGGTGGAAATGCATTTATAATTCTTGCTTTTGAGATATGGCTTGGATAAGTTGAAAAGTAAAGTTGAGGCATTTTTTGGAGAACTCCCATTCTCTTAGGAGTTAGAAACACATCTGAGATATGCACCTGAAGAGAGAAGGGAAGCTGGAAGACACAGTGGATTGGTTTTTCGTATACCTGGAATTGGACTGAAGTGGGATTGGATTCATTGGATTGAAGTGCTAAGAGTATAGAATTGTCCATTTTTGTTGTTGGAGTGTCAGTTACCTAGTATAAAGATGTTTGCTGAAACAATGAGATCGATGTCCTAAGGCACCCACATGAACTCAACACAAAACTGGGGAACCATTTGCCTCTGCCTCTCTAAGACTTAGGTTTTCTTTTCTTTTTTCTTTTTTTAAAAGATTTATTTATTTATTTTTACAGAAAGAGAGAGAGCAAGTGAGCACAAAGAGGGGGAGGGGGAATTGGAGAGGGAGACTCTGCACTGAACATGGAGCCCAATGTGGGGCTTGATCTCATAATCCTGAGATCATGACCTGAGCCAAAAGCAAGACCTAGATGCCTTAACCAACTGCACCACCTGGGGGTCCCTTTCTTTTTTTTTTAAATCAAAGTGAAATTTATATATAGTGAGATGCACATAGTTTAAGTGTAAAACTGATGAATTATGAAAAATGTATATACCTATGTAACCACAACTTCAGTAAAGATATGGAATATTTCTACAGTCCCCCCAAATTCTCTTGTATTCTCTTTCAGCCAATCTCTACTGCAACTGGCAACCACTGTTCTGTTTTCCATTTCCCCCATATTAGCTTTGCCATCTTTTAAACTTCGCATGCACGAAAGCATACAGTATGCACGTTTTTTGTATCTAGCTTCTGGTACTTAACATTTTTGAGATTTATCCATGTTGTTGCATGCAAGTATTAGTTGCTTCTTATTATTGAGGAATGTCCATGGTATGAATATACCATAATTGGTTTACCTATTCTGATACTGATAGAATTTGATTTGTTTCTGATTTTGGGCTATGTTGAACAATGTTGCTATAAACATTTATGTACAAGTCATTTTATGGACATATGTTTTCAGTTCTCTTTGGCAAATATCTAGGAGTCTAGCTGCTGGGTCAGATAGATATAGCTTTAATTTTTTTAAGTTCTCAGATGTTTTTTGAAATTGTTTGTAAAATTTCTCCAGCCCACCAGCAATATATAAGGGTTCCTGTTGCTCCACACCCTTGCCAAAAATTGGTGTTGTTGGCATTTTTTATTTTAGCCATTCTGGTGGGTGTGTGGTACTATCTCATTGAATTTTTTTTTGTTTGTTTGTTTTTACTAGGTTTCTATTTTTTATAGTAGATCATAAGTTTTTAATGTAGTGTTCAACGATTCATTAGTTGCATATAACACCCAGTGCTCATCACAACATGTGCCGTCCTTATGTCTCATTGGTTTTTTAAAAAACTATTTTGAAATTACTGGATCATATGGTATTTCTATTTTTAACTTTTTGAGGAACCTCTATACTGTTTTCCACAGTGGCTGTACTAATTTACATTCCCACCAACAGTATCCAAGGGTATTTACCCAAAGAAAATGAACACACAAATTCAAAAAGGTATATACACTCTGATGTTTATTGCAACATTATTTAGAGTAGCCAAGTATGGAAACAACCTAAATATCCTCAGATAGACAAATGAATAAGGAAGATGTGGTATATATACACAATATTACACAATCATAATAAAAGGATGAGATCACACCGTTTATGACAATATGGATGGACCCAGAGGGTATTATACTAAGTGAAATAAGTCAGATGGAGAAAGACAAATACCACATGATTTCACTCCTAGGTGGAATCTTAAAAAAAGCAAATGGGGGTGCCTGGGTGGCTCAGTAGATTAAGCATCTGCCTTCAGCTCAGGTCATGATCTCAAGATCCTGGGATCCAGCCCTCATAGGGCTCCCTGCTCAGTGGGGAGTCTGCTTCTCTTTCTCCCTCTGTTCCTCCTCCTTGCTCGTCCCTCTCTCTCTCTCTCTCTCTCAAATAAGTAAGTAAAATATTAAAAAACTTAATGAACAAACAAACAAAAAGAAGAATCAGACCTGTAAATACAGAGGACAAACTGAAAGTTGCCAGAGTGGCAAGGTGTGGGGGGATGGGCAAAATGGATGAAAGAGAGTGGGAGATGCATGCTTCCAGTTATGGAATGAATAAGTCATGGGTATGAAAAGCATAGCATAAAAATATAGTAAATGATATTGTAATAGCATTGAATGGTGACTGATGGTGACTACACTTGTGAGCATGGCATAAAATATAGAGGTGAATCACTCTGTTGTATGCATGAAACTAATGTAACAATGTGTCAGTTATACTCAAATAAAAGAATTTTAAGAATATTTTGGAAAAAAAATTTTGAAGTAACTTTAGATTTAGAGAAAAGTTATACAGTCCAGACAGTTCTCATACAGTTTCACCTTAAGATTACCTTCTTATTGTGGTTTTAACTGGCAAATTCCCTAACATATAATGCTGGGTGAGTTTCATAAGACTACTGGCAATTCAGTCTTCCTTTGTGAAGTAAATGCTCAAATATTTTGCCTTCTTTGTTGGGCTCTGTTTTTGTTATTGATTTTTAGGAGCTTCTTGTATATTTTAAACATAATATTTTATCAGATTAGAAACATTGTGAATATTTTCTTCTAATTGGTGGTTTGCCTTTTCATTTCCTTAATGGTATTATTGAAGAACAGAAGTTTTAAATTTTGATGAAGTTCAATTTATCTATTTTTAAGTGATTAGTGCTTCCAGTGATCTGTCCAGGAGATCTTACCACTGCCAATGTCATAAAAATATTTTATATTTTCTTCTAGAAGCTTTATAGTTTTAGCATTTAGTTTGGATCGATACTCAATTAATTTTAGAGTATGGTGTGAGGTAAGAGTAGAGGTTCACTTTTTATACACATCTATATTAGTATCTATATTCGTTTTTAGGGCTGTTATAACAAATTGCCAAAATCTGAGTGACTTAAAACAATATAAATGTATTTTTATACATTTTATACATATACATCACAGTTCCAGAAGCCAGAAATCCAAAATCAACAGGCTCCAGGGGAAAAAAATCCTTCCTTACTTTTTCCAGTCTTTCATGGCTCCAGCTGCTCCCTGGTTTGTCACAGCATAACTCCACTGACTGCCTCCTTCTTCACATGGCCTTTTTCTCTGTGTTCACTTGATTTCTCCTCTTGTAAGGACATCAGTTATTGGATTTAGAGACTTTTCTAGTTCCAGCATGGTATTGTCCCGAGATCCTTTAGTTATATCTGCAAAGAAACTTCCTCTAAATAAGGTTACATTCTGAACTTTTAGGTGGACATCAATTTGTGTGGGAGGATATTATTCAACCCACTACAATATCCAGTTCTGCCACCGTTTATTGAAAAGACTACCTTTTTGCCATTGAATTACCTTGCAATCTTTGTCAAAATTTAATAGCCTTTATAAGTGTGGCTCCAGTTGTGGACTCCGTATTCTGATCCATTGTTCTATTTATTTATGTTTAAAGCAATGCCACTCTAAATATAGCTTTAGAGCAAGTCTTAAAATCAAGTGATGTGAGTCCTCCTTACTTTATTTTCATTTTCAAAGTTGTTTGGCTATTCTAGGTCCTTTGTTTTGGATATGTATTTTATTTTATTTTTATTCAAGTATAATTAACATAATGTTATATTAGTTTCAGGTATATAATAGATTCAGCAATGCTATACATTAGTTAGTGCTCATCATGATGAGTGTACTCTTAAACCTCTATTTCACCCTGTTTTTGATATATATTTCAGCAATTTCTACAAAAATTTCTCAGGGATTTTGACTGGATTGTGTAGAATATACAGATGAGTACAGAGAGAATTAACATCTCATAGAAATGAAATTGATTTTTGTATATTGACCCTGTAGTCAGTGAACCTTATAAATTTACTTATTGCTAGTGGCTTTTTACTTTCACAAATGCCTTAGAATTTGCTACCTACAAGACTTCGCTGTTTGCAAATAAAGACAGTTTTCCAGTTTGATGTCCTTTATTTTCATTTTCTTACCATATTTTACCAGCAAGAGCCTCCAGTGCAACACTGAATATAAGAGGTGCGAGTGGACACCTTTGACCAGTTCCCAAGCTCAGGTGGAGATAATTCAGTTTTCACCTGAATGATACTAACAGTAGGGTTTTTGTTGATTATTTATATTTTTGGTAGCTACTGTTAATCAGGTTGAGGATGCTCCCTTCCATTTCTAGTTTGCCAAGAGTTTTTATCATTAACAGGTGTTGAATTTGATCAAATTCTTTTTCTGCACTTGTTAAAATGACATATGGCATTTCTCCTTTATTCTATTTATGTAGTTAATAGCATTGGTATAGTTTTTTGAATACTGAATCTACCTTGCAGTCCTGTGATAAACACATACCCATAATGTAGTAACCTTTCAATATATTCAATTTGCCATTTTTGGAGTATTTTTGTACCTATGTTCTTGGGGGATGTTGCTCTCTTGTTTTTCCTTATAGTATCATTGTCTGATTTTATTATCAATGTAATAATCATAAAAATACTTTAAAGTATTTTGTTTTCTTCTATTTTCTGAAAGATTTTGTATAGCATTGATTGCTTTTCCTCTTACATGTTTGGTTGAATTTGCAAAAAATAAAAGATTGATCCTGGGTTTTTTTTTCTCTTTTCAGCTTTACTGAGATATAATGAACATATAACATTATATAAGGTTAAGGTGTACAGAGTGTTGCCTTGATATGATTATAAATTGCAATATGATTATCACTGTAACATTAGTTGACACTTCTCTCAGGTTACATAATTACCATTTCTTTTTTGTGGTCATGGAGTTTTTGTTGTTGTTGTTGCTGTGGTTGGAAAATTTTAAACCACTAGTTTAATTGTTTTAATTGGTAGAAAGCTATTCAGATCAATTTCTTCTTAGATTAATTTTGTTAATTTGTATCTTTGTACATTTCATCTAAATTATCAAATTTCTTTGTGTGAAATCTTTTTCTTTTTTATTATTTTAGAACTATAGTGATGTCCCTTCTCTTATTTCTGATGGCTATTTTTTTTCATTTTTCATGAACAATCTAGATAGATATTTGTCAATTTTACTGATATTTTTAAAAATTGGCTTTTGGTTTACAAATTTACCTGGAAGTACTGCTTTAGTAGCTCCTGCAAATTTTGGTAAGTTATATTTTAATTATAATTACATTTAAAAGGTGGTGGGTATTATGGAGGGCACGCATTGCATGGAGCACTGGGTGTGGTGCAAAAACTATGAATTTTGTTATGCTGAAAAGAAATAAAAAAACATATTCTTATTTCATTTGTGTTTTTTCTATGGCCCTTGGCTTATTTAGAATTATGTTTCTTAATTTCCAAATATTTGGGTCCTTCCTAGGTATCTTATCATTATTATTGACAAGTATTATTATTGGTAAGTTTAATTCTGTTGATGCCAGAAAGCACACTATATGATCTTAAGCTTTTAAAATTTATTGTTTTATACCACAGCACACACACAATTCTAGTGAAAAGAATATGCATTATACATTTATATAATTAGTGTTCTATAAATATCAATTAGGTCAAGGTATTTATAATGCTGTACAGATCTTCTATTTGTTAATTGTTTTTGTCTAGTTCTCTTACCAATTGTTGAGAAAGGAGTGTCAAAATTTCCAACCAGGATTGTGAAATTGCCTATTTCTCTCTTCGATTTTGTCAAATTTTACTTCGAGTACTTTGAAAGGGAAGTATTTAGGCATTATTAGGCCATATGTATTTATGATTATTATTTCTTCCTGATTAATTGAGCTGTTATTATGAAATACCTTCCTTTATCTCTGTTAACACTTTTTGTCTTGAAATCTATTTTATCTGGTATTATTATAGCCACCCTAGTTTTCTTATCTTTATTTTTGCATTTATATGCTTTTATAACCATTTATTTTGACCTATCTTTGTCTATATATTTAAAGTGTTTTTCTTATAAACAAAATATATTTGGGTTTTGCTTCTTCTATTCTGAAAATATCTGCAGTTTAATTTGAGTGTCTAATATTTAAATGTTTAATGTAATTATTGATGTTGATATATAGCACATTTTATTATTTCATTGCTATTTTGTCACCTTTTAAAAATTATTTTCCCTTTGGTCTTCTTTTTTCCCATTTTTATTTTATTTCCTTTAATAACTGTTTTAGAATTATTCAAGTATTTTAGAATTCCATTTTTAATTTTGCTAGTGGTTTTTCTAATGCGTAGACTCCACCTTTTTGAATGATTTGCATTACTTTGTCTCCAACTTTGTTAACCATTTTTTTCTACCATCTCCAAGCCATTGAATTTTCATTCCATGTGGCATACTTTTGAGTTCTAGAATTTCCATTTGATTCTTTTTCATATTTTGGCCACTTTTTCTTTTAAGTTCTTTAACATTTTTGGGGGGTGCTCTGTACTATATGAAAGTCTGCTCACACTTCAACAATTAGGAATATTTCAAAGGCTCATGTGGTAAACATAGCAGTTTATACTTATCAATTTAAATCACAGTTCTTAGGAATAGTGTAAAGTCCTTGAACATATTTTTGATAGTTTTAAAAATTATCCTTCCCTGCTAATTCAACATCTGGATGGTTATAGTACCTATTTCTACTCACTTTTCTCTTTTCTTTTTTTTAAAGACTGTATTTGTTTATTTATTTGTCAAAGACAGAGAGACAGAGACAGAGAATATGAGTGGGGGAGGGGCAGAGGGAGAAGCAGGCTCCCTGCTGAGCTAGGAGCCCAATGTGGGACTCAATTCCAGAAACCTGGGATCATGATGACCTGTGCCAAAGGCAAATGCTTACCCAACTGAGCCACCCAGGCATCCCTCTATTCACATTTTTTCTTATAAATTCATGTTACATTTTTCTCTTTATTCACATATCTAGAAATATTTGATTGCATAGTGGATACTACTGATGATATTTTATAGAGATTTTTTTATAGAGATTTTGATTCTCTTATTTTCCTCCTAAGGACATTTCGATTTTTGTTCTGACAAATTATAAGCTAATCATCTTGAACTTTTGTAGCCTTCATTTCACTTTGTTAGTGGGAGTCTGATTCTGTATTACCCTTAGTCTTGGGGTAAATCTTTAATCCCTGGACATAGTCTTTATTCCTGAGGCATGGTCTTTTGAGAGTTTTAGCAGAAAGCCCAAGATATTTACAAATGTCTTCTAACTCAGTGGAATTCAGTCTTCAGAGTCTTTCCCCCTTATGGTAAGCAACTGCTAAAATCTCTGTTCCAATTTTTCAGCTTTATTTCTGCTGCCTTCTGTCAGTTTTCTTACTATTTTTTCTGTACATGCACAGTTCAGGGGTCATTTAAGTATTTGATGGGAGTTTGTACATGAAAATTGAGATTCACCTCTCCACGACACTCTTATTTTAGGGATTTTTTCCTTCAATTTCTAGCCATCCTGGCAAGTCCCAACTCTGTCTTCTGATACCTCAAGCCAGATTCCAAATTGGTTCTTTTTTAAAAAAATCAAAAGAAAAAAATAATCTTTGTATGATATATCTCACAGGATAAAATGTGCAGATGCATTTATAAACAAAAGCAAGAATGTACGGTTATCTGTGGTTTCTAATATAACACATATCTCAGTCTCTGGAGATGGGTCTGTGTAACCTTGGGAACAACTACTTATTCTCCCAATAACCTATTTATAAAATGGAAAGTAATATCTATCCGAATTTTACTTCATAGAAAATGCCAGTTTTCTGGTCAGTCCTCTGTTCTCATTTTACTTGACCTATCAGCAGCATTTGGTAGAGCTGATCATTCTCTTCTTGATACCTTTTTTTCTCCTAAGATGACACACTCCCCTGATTTGCTATAACTCACTGGCCACTCTATTTCAATATTTTATGCAGGTTATTTTCTTTCTTTCTTTCTTTTTTACAGATTAATTATTTCTTTGAGAGAGAGAGAGAGAGCAAGCATGAGCAGGGGGAAGGGGCAGAGGGAGAGAAGCAGACTTCCTGCTGAACATGGAGGTCAACACAGGGCTCCATCCCAGGACCCCAAGATCATGATATGAGCCAAAATCAAGAGCTTGCTGATTACTCGACTGAGCCAACCAGGCACACCTTTGCAGATTCTTTTCTCCATGATCTCTTAAGGATGGATTTCCTTAGGTCTCAGTTCTTGGATTTTTTTTGTGTGTTCTGTAGCTATTTATCTCTTGGTGATCTTATCCAGTCCCATGAGTTTAAATATACTCTATATGTTGACAATTTCCATATTTACATTTCCAGTTCACATCTTTCCCCTGAACTCCAGACTCATATATTTAACTGAAATTTTCTCTTTTTTGCTTAATGGGCATTTCAAAATTAACATGTGAAAAACTGGAATTTTGCTTTCTACACTTCCTCTCTCCAAAATAAAGTATTCTTTATTTGCATTATCCCCTATCTTCAGTTGTTTAGAGTAGAGACTCAGTTTAGATTCAAAAACACTAATGTATTGAAAATAAATGTTTGAAAAATGTATACACCATGCTAATTGTACCCAAAATAGAGCTGGTAAACCTAAACTAATATTAAACAAAGTAGACTTTAAAACAAACATTATTACTATAGACAAAGAAGAACATTTTGTAGTGATGAAAGTGTCAACCCAGCTTACCCCAAAGATACAAATGTAATGACCTGAAGGGGCATGTGCACCCCAATGTTTATAGCAACAATGTCCACAATAGCCAAACTATGGAAAGAGCCTAGATGTCCATCGGCAGATGAATGGATAAAGAAGATGTGGTATATATATATACAATGGAATATCACGCAGCCATAAAAAAATGAAATCTTGCCATTTGCAATGATGTGGGTGGAACTGGAGGGTATTATGCTAAATGAAATAAATCAGTCATAGAAACAATTATCATATGACCTCACTGATATGTGGAATTTGAGAAATAAGGCAGGGGATTATAGGGGAAGAGAGGAAAAAATAAAACAAGATGAAACCAGAGAGGGAGACAAACCATAAACAAGAAGCAAACTGAGGGTTGCTAGAGTGGGTGGGGGGAGGGATGGGAT
The DNA here is from genome assembly GCA_004024625.1 of Mellivora capensis. Lineage (NCBI taxonomy): Eukaryota > Metazoa > Chordata > Mammalia > Carnivora > Mustelidae > Mellivora > Mellivora capensis. The sequence continues at coordinate 19,040 of PISX010012093.1, forward strand.
GGCTGGGTGATGGACACTGGGGAGGGTATGAGCTATGGTGAATGCTGTGAATTGTGTAAGACTGATGAATCATAGACCTGTACCCCTGGAACAAATAATACATTATAGTTAATAAAAATTTAAAAAAAATAAAAAAGAAATACACCTATGAGATAATCAAATTAGAAAACTATTTCCTTAGTTTAGTCTGAACATGAAATTGGCCTCAGCTTTGTTTTGACGTACAAAAAAACAGTGATGAAAATTGATTTGTTTCCTGCAAAATATCTTAAAGAGTAGTATATGCTGTCCCATTTTTAATAACAGGGAATTTTTTTCTCTCGCATGGTGTTAAAGTGTTAGATGACAGTAATGATCTAAAGAGATTCCTAATTAAATAAAAGTTTTATAAAGCCAGTATGCACAATTAATCAACAAAAAATAAAGAAATTAGGCAATTAAGATACTATAATTTACATCTCTCTTTTCTATATCTATCCCTTTGGACTCAGAGATATTTAGTTTTTAATCCCAAGAGCTTTCAAAAGGCCTACTTTACAGATTCTAAAGGAAAGTATCCTTAAAAAGGGATGGAGGGAGACTATGAAATAAACAAAATAAACGTTGAGCTTTACCAAAAAAAAAAAAAAGAAGGTAGAGAGTTTGAGAACTCAACCGGTAGGAATAAAAGAGTGGTGTCTGGAAGGGATGATTGAAACTCCCAAGGGAAATTTCAAAGAGTTTGAGAAAAGGGCAAGAGGTTTGTTGAAAGCAGAGCTGGCTCATTTATACTTAAATGGAGAATGGAGACTGAGGTGGAAAAGGAGGGCAGTCCTGGGGAAGGGTGGGAGGTAGGCCTGATAAGTACTTTTTAAGAATTTGAACACTCTGTAATTCACCCTTTGCTTATTTTTCCTAATCGTTATATGTGTTTTTTTATCAAAAGTATTTTAAACGTGAAAAAAAAGTGTCAGCACATCAACCCATATATACATCTAACAACAAAGTCAAAATATACATAAAGTAAAAATTGAAGACTTCATGGGAGGAATGGACAGTTCAACAATAATAGCTGGATACTTCCATACTCCATTTTCTATCATTGATAGAACAACTAGACAGAAGATAAACAAGAAAATAAAAGGCTTGAACAATGCTATAAACTAATTGGATCTATCAAGAGCTTACTGAAGACATACTCAACAACAAAAAAGTAAACATTTCTCACAAGTGCACATAAAACATTTCCAAGACAGATCATATACTAGGGAATGCGACAATTGTTTATAAATTTAAAATAATTGAAACCATTTGGGTATGTTTATGATCATTAGAAATTAATAACAAACTAGGGTAATTTCCAAATATTCAGAAATTAAATGCTCTAAATAATCAATGGGTCAATAAAGAAATGGCAAGGTAAATTAGAAAGTACATTGAAATGAGTGAGAACACAAAAAAATACCAAAAATTCATGAGACATAGCTAAATCAGTGCTTTAAAAAGGTAATTAGCTATACACATCTATATTTAAAAGAAATATTCAAAGTCAGTAAACTAAGCTTTCACATTATGAAACTAGAAAGTGAAGATAAAACTAAACTCAAAACAAGCATTGAGAAACAATAAAGGCTAGAATGAAAATAAATGAAATAGAGAAGAGAAAAATAATAAAAAAAATTCACTGAAACCAAATGTTTATTCTTTGGAAAGATCCAAAAGTCTATAAACTCTTACCCTGATTGACCAGAGAGAAAGAAAGAAAGAAAGAAAGAAAACTCAAATTTCAAAAATCAGGAATAGAATTATGGAATTTGGAACATCAGTGCCAACCTTCAAAACAAGAATAATTATAAGGGAGGGGCGCCTGGGTGGCTCAGTGGGTTAAAGCCTCTGCCTTTGGCTCTGGTCATGGTGCCAGGGTCCTGGGATCAAGCCTCACATCAGGCTCTCTGCTCAGCAGGGAGCCTGCTTTCCTTCCTCTCTCTCTGCCTGCCTCACTGCCTACTTATGATCTCTGTCTGTCAAATAAATAAATAAAATCTTTTAAAAAAGAATAATTATAAGGGAATAATATTAATAATTGTATATCAAAAATTAATAAACTAAATGAAATGAACAGAAGAAACACACAAATTGCCTCAAGAAGAAAGAGAAAATCTGAATAAATAAGTGAAGGGACTGAATAGTCCAAAATCTTTCCACAAAGTAAAAGCCATACCTATATGGATTCACTGCATAATTCTTCCAAACATTTGAAGAATAATCAACACCAGTCCTTTACAAACTGTTCCAAAAATAGAAGAGAAGGGAATACTTCCCATCATTCAATAGGGCTGAAATTACCCTGAAATAAAAGTCAGACAGAAATCACAAGAAAACTATAAACTTGTATCCCTTTTGAATAAAGCTCCAAAATCCTTAAAATATACTAACAAACCAAATTCAGCATTATATAAAAAGAATTATTTACCATCATTAACTGATATTTATCTCAGCAATGCAAGGTTGGCTTCATATCTGAAAATCACTGTAATGCACTACATTAATTCATTAAAAGACAACAACCACATAGTTATTTAAATGGATGCAGTTAAATAATTTGACAAAATCCAATACCCTTTCCTGATAAAAAATCATTAGGCAACTAAGAAAAAAAGGGTTGTTCCTCAGCCTGATAAAGGCCGTCAATGAAAGCCATGCAGCTAACATTGTAATTAATGGAGAAACACTGAAAGCTTCCCCCCTAAGGTCCTGGAAGATGACCTGGATTTCTACTTTTACCACTTCTATTCAACATTGTATTGCAATTTTTGCCAGGAAAATTAGGCAAGAAAAAGAAAAAAAATCAGCCAGATTGGAAAAGAAGTACAGCTTTCTCTATTCATAGAGTCATGATCTTATATTCAGGAAATTCTAAGGAATCCACAGAAAAAAACTATTAGAACTAATAAGCCATTTCAACAAGTTTTCAGGATATAAGATTACTATGTGCAATCAATATTATTTCTATACACAAGTAATGAAAAATTAAAAATGAAATTAAGAAAATAATTCCAGTTAAATAACATAAAAAGAATAAAATATTTAGGAATAAATTTAACAAAAGAATTTCAAGACTTGTTCAATGAAAGCTACAAAAAATATTGAAATAAAGAAGACCTATCAACATGATACCATATCAACAAAACAACAGATTAAAAAATCATATCATCTCAATAGATGCAAAAAAAGCATTTGACAAAATTCAATATCTTTTCATGATAAAAACTCTCAGAAAACTGTATTTAGTGGGAAGTTACCTCAACATAATAAAGGCGATACATGAAAACCCCACAGCTAACATCACATTCGATGGTGAAGAGCTGAGAGTGTTTCCTCTAAATTAGGAACAAGCCTGGTAGTGCGCATTATGGAGGGCACGTATTGCATGGAGCACTGGGTATGGTGCATAAACAATCAATTTTGGAACACTGAAAAAAGTAAAATAAAACAAAATTTAAAAAAAGAAAAAAATGGGAAAAATAAATTAGGAACAAACTAACAATGTCAAGTCTCATCACTTTTATTCAGCCTAGTACTGGAATTACTGGCCACAGCACTCAGACAAGAAAAAGAAATAAAAGGAATTCAAACTGGTAAGGATGAAGTAAAACTTTCATTATTTTTAGATCACATGATGCTATAAATAGAACCCCCTAAAGGCTCCACCAAAACAACTATTATAAGTTATAAATGAATCCAGTAAAGCTAAAGGTTAAAAAATTAATGCCCAGAAATTGATTGTGAATCTATACACTACTAACAAAGTAACAGAAAAAGAAATTGAGAAAACAATTCCATTTATGATTGCACCAAAAAGAATAAGATACCTAGGAATAAATTTATTCAAGGAGGTGAAAGAATTGTACTCTGAAAACTATAAAACACTGATGAAGGAAATTGAAGACAACACAAAGAAATGGAAAGATTTCCCATACTTGCTGACTAGAAGAATTAATATTGTTAAAATTTGCATACTACCCAAAGCAATCTACAGATTCAATGCAATTCCTATTAAAATACCAATAGCATTTTTCACAGAACTAGAACAAATAATCCTAAAATTTTTATGGAGTCACAAAGAACCTCGAATATCCAAAGCAATCTTGAGAAAGAAGAATGAAGTTGGAGGCATCACAGTCCCAGATATGAAGATCTACTGCAAAGCTGTAGCAATGAAATAGTATGCTACTGGCACAAAAATAGACACATAGGTCAGTGAAGAAGAATAGAGACCCTAGAAATAAAACTACATTTATAATCTCAGTTAATCTATGACAGAAGAGGTAGAAAAGACAGTCTCTTTAACAAATGGTGCTGGAGTAACACAATAAAATAAAATAAAATAAAAAAATAAAATAAAATAAAATGGAAGTGGAAAAATAAAGAAAACAACAACCCAAAAAAACCCCAAGCAAACAAACAAAATGGTGCTGGAAAACTGGACAGCTACATGCAAAAGAATGCAACTAGACCACTTTCTTACATCATACATAAAAATCAACTCAAAATGAATTAAAGACCTAAATGTGAGACATAAAACCATAAGATTCCTAGAAGAAAACATAGGTAGTAATTTCGTTGACATTGGCGTTAGCAACATTTTTCTAGATATGTCTCTTAGGCAAGGGAAACAAAAGAAAAAGAAAGATAAACTTTTAAGAATATACCAAAATAAAAAAGCTTTGCATAACAAAGGAAACCATCAACAAAACTAAAAGGTAACCTGCTGAATGGGAGAAGATATTTGTAAGTGATATGTCTGATAAGGGGTTAATATCCAAACTATTAAAGAACTTGCACAACTTGACACCAAAAACTCAAGTAATCTGATTAAAATGGCCAGAAAACCTGAAAAGACATTAATGCAAAGAAGTCATACACATGGCCAACAGACACCTGAAAAGATGCTCAACATCATTAATCTTTAGGGCAAATCAAAACCACAATGAGATATCACCTTACACCTTTCAGAATGGCTAGAATAAAAAAGATAAGAAATAGCAAGTGTTAAGGAAGCAGATAAAAAGGAAACCTTGTGCACTGTTGGTGGATGCGTAAACTGGTGCAGACACTGTAGAAAACAGTATTACAAATAGAAATACTGCATGATCCAGTAACTCCACTAGTGGGTATTTACCCAAAGGAAAGGAAGACACTAATTCAAGATATATATGCACCCTTATGTTTATTGCATCATTATTTACAATAGCCAAGATAATAGAAGCAACCAAGTGTTTATGGATTTTATATATATATATATATATATATATATATATATATATATATATTTGTATTTATATTTATATAGTGGAATATTACTCAGTCATAAAAATGAGTGAGATCTTGCCATTTGAGACAACATGGAGGGACCTGGAGGGTATTATGGTGAGTGAAATAATCAGACTGAGAAAGACCACTACCGTGATTTCATTCCTAGATGGACTCTAAAAAGAATGAATAAACAAACTAACCAAAAGTTAATCAGACCTGTCAATACAGAGGACAAACTGATGGTTGCCAGAGGGCAGAGGGGTGGGAGGATGAGAAAATGGGTAAAGGTGAGTGGGAGATACAGGCTTCCAGTTATGGAATGAATAAATCATGGGAATAAAAGTTACAGTATAAAGAACGGAGTGAATGATATTGCAAAAGCATTATGTGATGACAGGTGGTGGCTACATTTGTGGTGAGCACAGCATAACATATAGAGAAGTTGCATGCCTATGTTGTACACTGAAAATAATGCAACATTGTGCATCAACTATACTCAAATAAAAAAATTTAAAAAAAGACTGTGGTACTGGTATAAGGGTAGACATATTGACCAATGGAGTAGAATTGAACATCTAGTAATAAACCCATATATTTATAGTTAATTTATTTTTGACACAAAGGCCAAGGCAATTCAGTCGGGGGTGGGAATGGTAGTCTTTTCCACATATGGTGTTGGGACAATGGAAAAAGACCACATACACCATATAGAAAACTTAACTCAGAATGGAACAAAGTCCTGGGGCACCTGGGTGGCTCAGTTGGTTAAGCATCTGACTCTTAGCTCAGCTCAGATCTTGATCTCAGTCTTGAGTTGGAGCCCTCCATTGGGCATGGAGCCTACTTTAAAAAAAAAAAAGGGACCTAATCCTAATTGTCAGAGTTAAAATTTTGCAACTCTTAGAACAAACATAGGCATAAATATTTGCGACATAAACATTTTGGTATAAATATTTGTGACATAAGCATAAATATTAGGTAGTGATTTTTTAAGTATGGTACCCAAATCACAAGCCACACACAAAAAGTCCCAATAAACTTCATATCAAATTAAAAAGCTTTTGTGGTTCAAAGGATACTACTAACCAACAAAGACAACTCACAGAATGGGAAAAAATATTTTCAAATTAGGTATCAAATAGGGATTTGTATAAAGAGATGTAAAGAACTTTTATAATTCAGTAATAGACAAATAACCCTATTGAAAGTGGGGAAAGGATCTGAAAATACATTTCTCCAAAGAAGACAAAAATATGGAAAATAAGCACATGAAGAGATGCACAATGTCATTAGTTATTAAGAAAATGCAGATCAAAATTACAATGAGATACCAATTTTAGTCCACTGAGATGGCTGTAATAAAGTAGGTGAATAGCTTGTTGCATTGGCTAAGATGTGGAGAAATTAGAAACTTCATATATTGCTGTGTTATGGGTTCCCATATTTCTCTAGTTTTGCAGATACATGTGTTTTACATCCTGAGGCTTATTATTTCTGAAAATATAGGGAGAAGGACTGGATGAATAGATAAAACTTGGTATATCCATATAATGGAATATGATTCAGCCATAAAACATTAATCAACATAAGAAACCTTGAAAACATTATGCTGTTAAAGAAGCCACATATTGTATGATTTCACTTACATAAAATGTCTTGAATAGTGAAATTCATAGAGACAGTACATTTTTGTTTGCTGGAGGCTGGGGGTAAGGAAAAATATGGAGTAATGGCTAATGTGTACAGGATTTCTTTTTGGGATGACAAAAATGTTCTGGAATCAGATAGTGGTGATGATTACACATCTTAGTCAATGCATTAATGCCATTGAATTGTGCAATTTAAAATGGTGAAATTCTAGCATGTGAATTTTATCTTAATAAAGCATTTACAAAATGCTGAAGTCCTTACAGCACTCAAGAAGTACCTATGCTGGGGCGCCTGGGTGGCTCAGTGGGTTAAAGCCTCTGCCTTCGGCTCAGGTCACGATCCCAGGGTCCTGGGATCGAGCCGGGCATCGGGCTCTCTGCTCCGCGGAGAGCCTGCTTCCTCCTCTCTCTGCCTGCCTTCCTGCCTACTTGTGATCTCTCTCTCTGTCAAATAAATAAATAAAATCTTTAAAAAAAAGCTATTAAAAAAAAAAAAGAAGTACCTATGCAATTTGATCCCTTGTTCCTCTCTGAGCTCATGTGCTGATTTTTTCCTTTTGGTTCACTCCTGTCCAGTTGTATAGCTTCCTTGATATTCTTCAAATACATGATGCATTCTTCTGCTTTAGCGCCTTTGCCTGGAATATTATTTTCCTTGAAGGGAGGGAGGGAGGAAGGGAGGGAGGGAAGGAAGGAAGAAAGGAACGAACGAACGAACGTAGGTTATACCACCTACCCATCCCATTGCTCACTTAGCTGTGGCTACGCTTGTCTTCATTTTTTAAATTTAAATTCAATTCAGTTAACACATGGTGTATTATTAGTTTGAGGGGTAGAATTTAGTGATTCATCAGTTGCATGTAATACCCAGTACTCATTACATCAATTGTCGTCTTAATGCTCATCACTCCATCCCTCCAACCACCGGCCCTCCAGCAACCCTTGGTTTGTTTCCTAGAGTTAAAAGTCTCTTTTCTGTCCCTTAAGCATGCCCAGTTCTTTCTTTAGAGGCTTTGTATTTTTTCCCTCTTTCTAGTACAGTGGTTTCCTCAACTCTTCAAACTTCACAATAGCATTTAATGGATCATCAGTTTCAGTTTAGATATTACTTCTGAGAAATCTTATCTTACCACCTGATTCAAAATAGATCTCACACATCATTCCAGCTTCCTGTTTGTTTCCTTCAGAGTACTTACCATGCTCTTTAAAGTCTTTTATTTATATATGTGATAATCTGTTTAATATCTGTTTTTCTCTTAAAACGTTTAGTACCTAAGGTCAGGAACTTTGTCTCTTTCACTGTGGATTCCCAATGCTAGCAAATTAACTTAACACATAGAAGATATGTAATATGTTTTGTTTTGAGTAAGTACATTAAGGAAGAAAAAGAGGCAAAGTGTTAAATAACCTCCAAACACTTACAGCCAGAGATACATACATGCCTGTGTATGCTTTCCATAATTTCAGGTATGGGATTCAGCCAAGTACAATGTGATAACCTTGTCACACACAGAATAAACTGGGCATTTCAGTATACAGGCATCTCTCGTGCCAGAGTTATATAATATTAATGATGATAAGAATAGTAAAAAGAGCTAACATTGTCCTTTCCTTCCCATTTGACAATACTGTGCTGTTTTATGTGGTTTTATCTTATTTGATCGTCATAGCAACCCTATGAAGTAAAGACTATTATTATTATTGTTATGACTACTACTATTATTATCAATTGCATAGATGAGGATGGGGGTATCAGAGAGGTTAAAGTAACATGCCCAAGGTTGCACAGCTAAAAAGTGGTCTTTTATTTTTAATTTAAGTAGGCTCCATGCCGAACACGAGATTTGAGCTCACAACTCAAAGGTCAAGACTCACATGCTTTACTGATTGAGCCTGGCAGGCACCCCTAAGAAGTGATCTTTTAACTCTCAGAAGTCTGAATTCAAATGAATTCCTATTAACAATAAAGTCTCTGTGTGTTTCTCTTTATGTATATGTGGGTTGGCAAATACTGGTATACAGGGCCTTTGACTCAAATATGTTAGTGAAAAACTTTATCTGGTGACTATTTTAACCAAAATAACAACAAAAATATTGGAGGAATAAATGAACACTTTTCTGTGTGCTCCTTTCCATATGATGAATGTAGAAGATTTAAAGCTCTGCTTTCTTGACTTGTAGAAACTCAAGGAGCACTCTGCAGATAATTAACTTCATTTTCTCATTACTTAGTACTGGTGTTGACAAATTCACTCAAAACTCAATGATATATTCTTAGCTTTTGAAAAATTTTAAATTTCTTTCTTTTGAAGACTTCCAGGTGGGCTCTCAAGTGCATTTTCTTCACTCTGCTCTGCCACTACACAGCATGAAGCTCTTTTCTCAGGTATGTCAATTTTTAAGGGGTCAGTTCAACCTTCTAAGGTGTTGCCTTGTGATATTGGCATCTTCATGAGAAGATGGTGTGTGGGGAGGCAGAGTTGCCCATTATCAGCTGCAGGTCATAAGTGCTGCTTGGCAGAGATAAGAAATTGAAAGATTTCCAAAGGCATAGATAGTTCCAAAGCATTTCCTGTTTATTATAACTCAAACATGTTTACTTAGTAATAAACACAAGGGAGATTTGAAGAAGACAATGTTCACAATACACATTTAATAGAAAAGCACCTTATGCACACATCTGTAGCTGATTAGTTCTTATAATCTCTTGAAATTTCTATTCATTCAGTCTTGACTTCGTGTCAGAAATCTTCCCGCACCTTATTCTCCACTTCCAGATGTACCGTATTTCTCTCTCTAGAGAGAACCCTGTCTAACTTCTTCCTGAGGTAATCAAAAGGGAAGATATTAGTTCACCTGTCTAATTTTCTCTTGCAGCTAAAAAAGGTCCCTGCCTCACCCCAATAAATTTCTCTCTGTCAGCAAAAGTCACATCTCATTGCTTGTTCTTCTATACCTCTTCTTAGTCCCTAATGAAAATGATCAAACTCCAATAATTATTAAGTCAGTTTTGCTCCCTTTTTTCCCTCCTTTTGAGGAATCACGTTTGTTTCTCCCCTCTAGGGTTTGACTTTATCTGCTCACCATGTTTTGTTAGTTAGTTAATAGTACCTTCCCTTTTGTTTCAGGAGTGTTTTAGGTTAAATGAAAATCATTAGAAACGCCAGAAATAAAACTTAGAGAAGAATTTGTTCAAGGTTAAATCAGTAATATTACAACAAAATTTGCAAAACGCCATAGATTCCCTTTCTAAAGACTTCTCTGTCAGGGTTACCACACTATTATTATTTTCATTTTCATTTACAATTGCCTTCTGTCAGCTTGTGTTGTTGACTGATTAGGCATTTATCACTTGCTTACTGACTGAAATAGAATGACTCAAACTGGGGATCTGCCTGTCAGGATGTATCTGGAAACTGTGGTGGAGTCAATCAATGTTGAAATGACTTGGGGGGGCTTTTTATTAGCCACAAGTAACAGACTGCAGCATTTTCTGTTTCCAAAATTGGACTGGTTCACTGTCATTTTGACCCAATGACAAGACCCTGACTCAAAATACAGATGGCCAATGAACATGGGAAACATTCAGCCTCATCTCTAATAAGATAAATTCACATTAAGACAACAGTGAGAACCTATTTTTTTCAGTCTGTCATATTACCATGAATTATTCTAAAATGATAGTTATTATTGGTACCAATCTAAGCAAATGAACACTCATACAATGGGTATGGGGGTTAGAGAGTGGACTGACAGTTTTTATCTTTTTTGGCTGACATGTATTCAGTGTCCACCACATGCCAAACATTATGATAGAAGCTTAATATGCATTATCTCATTTCATTCTCAAAACAATTTTGTGGGGGTAGGCACTCTTATAATCCCCATTTCACAGATGAGAATACTGAAGCTGAAAGATGGAAAGGAACTAACTAAATCCCACACAGCTGTGAGTGGCAGACTTAAATACATGTCTGCTGGATTCTAAAACCCATGCAAGTCCTATTGAGTGTGGGGATGATAGGTGATTTTCCCTTTTCTCTCTACCTGCCCCTTGTATTTAAGAACAATGAACACTATAATTTTTACAATCCAGAAATATGGTACACATTTGCTTGTTTCTTACAGAGTTTTAAAGAAGCTAAATTTGCTGTATGTGAGGTCCACTTTGGAAGCTGCATGTAATTATTCAGGAGTAGGGTAGGCTGACAGAGAAAATGGGGCCCTTATCTACTTAACAAGACATGTAATTGTAATTTCCATAGGTCATCATTTTTGTTCCTCAGTATCTGTACAGTCTTCAAGGGCTTCTTGCTTCATCAGAAGACCTTCTATGTGGAAGTTCAGTAATTTTCCTCTCTACCCACTCACAATTTGTCACTCTGAAGCTTAGATAATGATACACCTCCTACAAAAAGCACTGAGAAAAGAATTGTCTGTCTTGCAACTTTATCCTGTATAAAAGAGAATCTTAGAATATTGCAATATTTCTCATTCAGTAAAACAATGTAAAACTACATAGGACTAAAACATACTAATTGTTTAACATGCCTTTTTCAGTGGCAGGATGTTCTTAACATGCCTACTGGAAATAGAAAAAAATGCATTTGAAATGAATGACCTTACTAATATATTGTTTAGTGTTTATATACCTTGTTATTTGTACAAGTCCATGTCAAGTTCTTGCTTAGACGAAACTCCTTGGGATATTCATGTCCTTTTTAGGATTCTTTCTTCCTCATCACTTTTCTTAGGGCATCTTTCACATCTTTATTCCTCAAGGTGTAAATGAGAGTGCTCAACATAGGGGTTGCAATGCCATAAAATGCAGAGATGAATTTACCCTGGTCCTGGGATTTCCTTGACTGAGGTTTCAGGTACATGTAGATGGCTGTTCCATAAAATATGGTGACAACAGTCAGGTGGGATTCACAGGTGGAGAAATTTTTGAGCTTGGCCTCTGCAGAGTTGATCCTTATCACAGCAACTACAATGTGAGTGTAGGTGATAAGAATGAAGGTGAAAGGCAGGGGCAGTGTGAAGATGTCAATGACCAGATCCAGAATAAGTCTGACTGGGCTGTCTGAGCAGGTGAGTTTCAACAGGGCCTGGACCTCACAGGTAAAATGGCTGAGGACACTGTGTCCACAAAAACGGGCAGGAATTGCAATGATCGGTATTATGGCTAAAAGGAAGACACTGGCCCAGGTCACCATAGCCAGCTATATGCAGACCTGGTTGTTCATAATGATGGTGTAATGCAGGGGTTTAAAGATTGCAATAAATCTCTCATAAATCATGACAGAAAGGAACAGACACTCTGTCATCCCCAGAAATGGAGCAATGGTCATCTGAGCATAACACAGCTAGTATAGGAAATGGTGGGGTAGTATTTTAAACCACTAAACAACAAAAAAGGCATCGAATTGCTGGAGTAGCAGATATCAAGGAAGGACAGATTGCTTAGGAAAAAATACATAGGGGTGTGAAGCTGGCCATCAACTCTAACCATGATAATGATAAGACTGTTACCCACCAATGTGATTAGGTAGACTGCTACCATGGTGAAATAAAAGGCAATCTGGGATTTTGGATGATTGGACAAACCCACCAGGATGAATTCTGTCACTTCACTGCCATTACCAGTAACAAAAATATCCATTTTCTTCTCTCTGCTGAGAAAGAAGAAATTCAACTTATTTTAATCTGAGGAACTTTTATTGAGGGTCTGCTGTGTCCTCAGTCCTATGTCAGGTGATATAAGGAAAAGATGTCTACAAAAGAAATGATATTGTTTGGAAGTTTATGTTATAATGTGGGAGATAAAACAGTCATACACATCACAGGGTTAATTTGCACAGTAGTGCAGTCCATTGTAAGTCTTAGTTCCCTCATCTATAGAATGAGGGGAGTTGGACTCCACCTGAATGTGCTTTGAACCTCCCACCCTTAAAGAAAACATGACAATTTACTGCTCAAATATAATTAGACTTAAATCACTGAATTGTTAATTGTTTTTTCCCTGCTATGGATGTTAGCCTGAGATTTGTTTTTAGCTGGTTCATATCCATGACATGAAACTATGGGCAGTTCACTCTCATTTCTTCCTTACCCTGTATATCCAATCAATCACTGAATCCTATTGACTCCTCCTCCTGAATATATTTTAAATTTACTTATAAATCTCTATATCCACAGCCAGAATTATCTAGTCAGAGCCACCATCCTCTAACAGGCCTCCCTACTTCTATTCTTGCCTCTACATTGTCTATTTTCCACACAGCAGCCAGATAAATCTTTTACAAACATACACCATTATTACTGTATCTTTCCCATGCTTAAAATCATGCTAGGGCTTCTAATTAGCCTTGGAATAAAATCTAACCTATATACCATGACCTACAAGACTCTAAATGATCTGACCCTAACCTTATCTGCCACTGTCTCTTCTTGTATTTACCATGTTCCAACCATACAGTCTTTATGAAGTACTCTGAGCTCATTCTGACCTCAGAGCTTTTGCACATTGTGTTCTCTCTGCTGGAAATATTCTTACCCTCTTTGACTGGTGAACTTCTAGTCATCCTTAATATCTCAGCCTAAAAGAAATTTCATTAGAAAAGCCTTCCTTAACTGCACTAAAATGAAATCAGATCTTTTTGTTGCAATTGTTCATAGCACTGTGAACTTCTCCTGCATAGCTGTTATCACAGTTTGTATTATATATTTGTGTAATTATTCAATATCTGCTCCCTTACTGAATTTTCAACTTTCAGAGGGAAGAAGCCCTGATTGTCCCATGTATTGTCTTATTTTTACCACCTCACATAGCACCTGATGTAAACCCATAATATATGGGTTCAATATGGTTTGTTGAATGAATCAAGGCCAGTTACTTGGATCTTCTGTCTTCAGTGTCATAACTGAGACTACACTGAATTGGCTGGACGAAATGAATGTTTGAGAGTAAAAAGCCCATGATGAGAAACAGTATCTCACAGTATTTAGTGTTATTGACGGCCTATTGCTCAGAAATGAACTTTAATGTCTTATATTCTTTTTAGCCCTACAATTTGCTCTTTGCATGGAGGGAAGGTGTTATAGTAAACAGAGAAAATGAGTATTATACTGAGGGGCACCTAGGTGGCTCAGTCATTAAGCATCTGCCTTCAGCTCAGGTCATGATCCCAGGGTCCTGGGATGGAGCCCCACATCAGACTCACTGCTCAGTGAGGAACCTGCTTCTCTCCCTCTCTCTCTGCCTTCTGCTCCTCTACTGGTGCTTTATCTCTGTCAAATAAATAAATAAAATATTTTTAAAAATGGGTATTATACTGGAATCTGAAAACAAAAGTGTTTTCATACTTTATTCTTCATCCAAATTCTTATTTATTTTGTTTGATTTAATTCTGTCAAGTATGAATGCTATCACAAACCAGCTCATTGATAAGGTCAAGATACTTTCTGGATTGCCAATAAGACTCCCATCACGTACTAGCCACAAATCAGAATTTGGGGCATTTATAGGAGGATCTAGTTTCAGACTCATGAGACAGGCGTCAAGCCTTGGTGAGTGCAGGCTGTGGATAGGAAGGTTTGTCTTAGGAGCTAGCTGATCAGCAAGAGGGGTCATTCAGGCTCACTATGTAGGTAATCTCTTCAGATCCTTTTTCTAAAACAGACTCCAGATCTCAGAAGGTACAAGACAAGTAATTCAGAAAGTAGAGTAAGACTTTGTAACAGGATCCTCAGTAGAAGCTAGTAGAACCCCTCAGGATGAGGGGGCTCCAAATAGAAATCAGAACCAAGTGCAGACGAACTGAAAAAAATACTTTGCTGCTGCTACGCTTCTAAATACAACTGTTCACTTATTACAGCCAGTGATCCTAGGAGGTCCTGGACTACCTCTAATGAGAATTAGAAGGCTCCTTTTTGTTCTATATTCTCCCAGAATTGGGATTGGAAAACAGAAGGAATCTGAAAAGGAGAAGTCTTCTTGGAGTAGAGTTATGAGGGTGAGGCAGAAGTCAGGGGATCTTGTTTTTATGCAATGGTGACACACAACCATAATTTTCTAATAGCATTACAAGAATGGGATTTTCAGGGCACCAACTTTTTCAAAGGGCACTAAATCTTCACACTAGAATGACAGCATGTTTAATCATGAAGCTTTATTTTGATTTACAATCCTCACCATCTTATCGTCCTAACAATCTCAGACAAATGCCAGTACAAATAGCTGGAAAACAAAGAACACATTTTTGTGCCTACATGACTTGAGTAAATCTCACCGGACTGACTATATATATATATATATATATATATATATATATATATATTCAATAATTCAGTGTTTTAGACTGTGCAGTCCCAAATCTTCCTAAATTATCTAGACATATGTGGAGATACTCATACATATATTCACAGGTTTTTGATCTTTCAGAAATATTTGTGGCACACTCCAAGGCCTTCCTTCAAATGGACTTCCCAAAGAAATCTGTCTTGGTTTCACCTACCATGCAAGACTCATTCTATTTTTTAATACTAAAATTAAGGAATGCTTGGAGCATTTTCCTTTTATTTCTGGGATTTTCAGAAAGCTCCCAGACTCAAAATATACTTAATGGAGTGGGTAGTAATTATAGACAGGAATTGCTATTATCCATAATAGACACTGTAAAATGGTGGTTAACAACATGAGTTCTGGATCCAAGTTTGAATATTGGATCCACCACTGATTCACTGTGTAACATTGGCGATTTCCTTAACTTGTTTATACCTTAGTTTCCTTAACTGTAAGATTGGGACAATTATGGTATCTATCTCAAAGGGTTTTTGTGCAATATACATATTAGCTATTTTTAAAAATATTTTATTTATTTATTTGAGAGAGAGATCACAAGTAGGCAGAGAAGCAGGCAGAGAGAGTGGGAGAAGCAGGCTTCCTGCTGATCAGAGAGCCCAATGTGGGGCTTGATCCCAGGACCCTGAGATCATGACTTGAGCTGAAGGCAGAGGCTTAACCCACTGAGCCACCCAGGTGCCCCTAGATATTATTACTTTTAAATAAGGCTTCACTTGGGAAGTAACTCCCATGGCAATATGGCCATGTTGGTTGTCTTTTTTTCTAGAGGGTAGAAAATAATTCAGTGAATGAGGAGAGAAATAAGGCAATATTGTCAGATTATAGTGTGAGCCTTCTGGATACAGAATTTGCATTTTATTTCTTTAACTCCAGAAGCAGGCTCAGTTTCTGACACATGGGAGGAACTTACAATATATATTTTTTTAATTTATTTATTTGTCAGAGAGAGAGGGAGAGAGAGAGAGCGAGCACAGGCAGATAGAGTGGCAGGCAGAGGCAGAGGGAGAAGCAGGCTCCCTGCCAAGCAAGAAGCCTGATGTGGGACTCGATCCCAGGACGCTGGGATCATGACCTGAGCCGAAGGCAGCCGCTTAACCAACTGAGCCACCCAGGCGTCCCGGAACTTACAATATTTTTGAAAACAAATTTATTTTATTCACTTGAATAGCAGGGGGACAAAGGCCACTTAAACAAAAACAAAACCACTAAGATCTCTAAGAGTTGTGTTGATATAGTCCCTTATATGTTGCACAATCATCAGCTCATTGAAGTACTGGAGTATTTCAAGGGGAGTGACTTACAGGTGTATCCTGAGATCCATATCAAGAGTGACCATTTCACATGTATATGTTGGTTTGTTTCAAGAGACAAATGTGGCTTCCCTCCTTCTTGTCAAGATACATGTTCTTTACTTTCTCTTACAATGGATTGTGTCTTGATTCTACTCAACATTTTAGAATCCAGGACTCCAAATGGCTCAAAATATGAACAAGAGTAGGGAAGAATATTAAACATTATCTGCTTGTACCTTCTGAGTTTATTCATTATGGTTCCAAAGAAGTGATTTCACTGAAGAGACTTTAGAGACCAAGTCTCTAAAAGGCAATTAAATCTCACTACTGAATTGAAGCTGTATATTCATTTGGGAATGTTATTTCTAAGTCATTAAAATACAAGTGTCTTTTGTCTACTAATTCCAATAGTTCATTAGTGACACTGAACAACTTTTGACTAACACCATCAACTCCACTTCTGCTTTTATGTTACCAAAGTGTAGTAGATTCACCTCTAGGGTGATTAATCAGAGTCCTGTGTTTCTTGGGAGGGTTCTTAGCACAGTGACATAAGAAGGCACTGAATGAATGTGGAAGGAGGAGTGGTCACAATGTATTGGGACTCTATAAAAACTTTCAATTAAGAACTCAGGTAAATGAAATTCTGTAAACAGAATTTGGAACTTTCTTCTCCCTCTTTATGTTTCCCTGACATCTCCCAGCCCATCCCAGCGATCTTTGTTTTGAAGTTCCTGTAAATCTTGCTTTTTCCTAAAAATTTCCTACATTGGTTTTGAATTGCTATAGAAACTGTTGCTGCCTAAATATAATACTGCATCCTCTCATTCACTGCTTCATTGATTTACTTTATATGTGCATGTATCTAATTACAATAGTTTTAATTTATTGATTTCTTGCCTAGTTGTGCTCTGAATATATGATGATTTGTTTATTATTTTTACATGTACCCTTGTTAAGTTTTTCAACTTAGGTATTAAGATTCTAGGAGCTAGGAATGACGCATCTTTGCAAATAGTCCAGTTGAGTGCTACTCAAAATGTTTGCAAGGAGTTAAGGACAGAATTGAGAGTAAACATTCAGTAATTTTTAAAGTGATTTGACATTGCTGTGACATTTTTATCATATTTTATAAACTGTCAGTCTGTAACAACTGGGAAATTCAAAAGATAGTTGTTCCTTACCACAAATGATCTAAGAAGTATTTGTTTAGCACATACTTATTTAACCAATTCTTACTGTGCATATATTCTGTGCCAGAAACTATGTTGTAGAGATAGAGATAAATAAAACAGACTTCCTGCTCTCTGTAAACTTATGAACTAATTGGGAATAAACATTCCAAAATGACTAACTATAAAATAACATGAAATGTGTTAAATTTGTGCTTGAGCAAAATGTTATTAAGTGAAAGAAATGGAATTAAGTCACCATCCAGGGTTAAACAGAATAAGGTAAACTCTGGGGAGGGCTTCACTGAGGCAATGACTGTAGATCTGGCCCTTGGAGGATAAGTGAGATATTGCCAGACACTGCAGGCAGGAAGAACAGCACATACAGTAACATAGATGCATAAAAATTTTAGAGAAAGAAACTATTGTTTCCCTTGAGTATGGAGTCTATGGAGATGAAATAGACAATGAGGATGGAGAGGTTAACAGGGGTCCTGAGTAATGTTGTGTATTCTATAGGCAATAGGGAACCTATGCCTAATCTTGGAGTGTGATTATAAAGAGGGGATTAACATGAAGAGATTTTTCCCTTTAGAAAAGTCACTCTGGAGACATTGACTGGATGGCTAGTTTAGCGAGAGATAAGATTGGAATAGAGAAAAATAGGAGCTTGTTACAGTCATTCTGGTAAGGGTTGATGAGCCCATGAACTAAGACATAAGCATTGAGGACAAAGAAAAGGGGATGGATTTGAAAGACATTGGGAGATGGAGAGAAGTGAGTTGGGGGAAATCGGAGGGGAAGACAAACCATGAGAGACTGTGGACTCTGAGAAACAAACTGAGAGTTTTGGAGAGGATGGGGGTAAGTGTTTAGATGAGCCTGGTGGTGGGTATTAAGGAGGGAACGTATTGCATGGAGCACTGGGTGTGATGCATAAACAATGAATTTTGGAACACACACACAAAAAAAATTAAATTAAATTTTAAAAAAGATATTTTAGAGAAAAAAAACAATGCAATTCAGTAAGTGAGTGGTTGTCACAGGTAAGTGAGAAGAAGATGTAAAGGCTAACATTGAGGATAATGAAAATCGCATCATGAAGCCTTTGTGATGTGCTTTTAACTTTGTAACATCTAACATCTGTGATCTCATTTGCTCTTTCAACCATTCTGAGGTAGGTTAAGGAACATATTTTCCCCTTGTTTGACACATGCAGTCCAGAGAGGTTAAGTGATTTATCCAGAGTTTCATAGCTCATTAATGGTGGAACCCAGACCAGAATCCAGACTTCCTGACGCCCCGTCATGCGCTTTTCCGACTCCCATCATGATATTGTACTGAAAAAGTGCTTGACCTGCTGTACACATTTAACCAGAAAAAATTACTGTGTATTCCTGGTGGGAAAAGAAAGAGGAGAGAGAAAAGGCACACAGTGAGATGAGCACCAACTACTTTTGAGTCTGTTGAGATTTCAGTAATGTTACTAGTAACTCTATAATAATAATAAAAAATAGGTAATATTTATTGAGGACTTATTATTCCCAACCACAGTTTTCAGAATTTTATAGAAATCAACTGAATTAATCCTCTTAACAACTCTATGAGGTCAGTCCTATGATTCCTTTCCTGTTATAGATGAGGAAACTGAGGCAGGAAGTTGCCCAAGGTCATATATCTAGTAAATGCCAAGGTCATATTTTTACCCTAGACAATCTGAGAGTGTAGTATTTTTTCTCTGCTCAGCAACAGTCTTGCCGTCTTTTTACTCCTCTTTTCTAAGGACTCCTTGAACCCATCAGGTACCTATCAGAAAGAACATCTAGGTGTCAGAATAATTGTGTTTTATTCAAAGAATTAAATTAAAATTTTTATTGAGGTATAATTGACATATAACATTATTTTAGTTTCAGGTGACAATGTAATGATTCAATATTGTATGTACTATGAAATAATTACCACGATAAATCTTGAATTATATTCTAGTCCTACTCTTGTCACACTGTTGACCTTGATAACATTACAAACACTAAATCTTTTCATATGTAAATGTCGATCTCATAATATTAATTATAACACCTATTTGCTTGTCTCATTAAATTTAGAAGATGATATGAGATTCGCCTGGATGGCTTGATTAAGCATCTAGCTTTTGGTTTCAGCTCAGGTCATGATCTCATGGGTCATGATCTCACAGATCGTGAGATTGAGCCCCATGAGGGGCTCTGCGCTCAGTGGGGAGTCTGCTTGAGATTCTATCTCCCTCTCCTTCTGCTCTCTCTCACTCTCTCTAAAATATATAAATAAATAAATCTTTAAAAAACTTAGAAGGTAATATGAAGTAATATACATTCAAGAATAAGAGAAATTATAAAGTGTGTAAAGTGTTTTATAAACTTAAGAACTAAGAAGATATAAATTCATGCAGTAATTTTGGTAGTGTTCATGTCTTTCTCTCCACCCAGAGAGTGATTTCGTTGAGGGGAGGGAACAAATATGTTTTCCCCACCATTGCATCCATGACAATAGCATGGTACCTGCTGTATAGTAGGTGTTCCA
Organism: Mellivora capensis; assembly: GCA_004024625.1. Lineage (NCBI taxonomy): Eukaryota > Metazoa > Chordata > Mammalia > Carnivora > Mustelidae > Mellivora > Mellivora capensis. Next base: position 39,372 of record PISX010012093.1, read on the forward strand.
TATATATGTATTGAATTAATGATATATAGATGCATGTTAGCATGCACAGGTGAAGGAGTAGTGTTGCCATGCACTATTGAAAAAGCAAGTAGGCACTCTAATTCCTGACATCGTAGGGTTATGTGATCCAGACATTATAATGACAGCTAATATTTATTGTTCTTTAACTATAGTATAGGACAGGCAATTTTCTAAGTGCTTTATATGAATTGAGTCACACAATTCTTTTTTAAAAACGATTATTTATTTATTTATTTATTTATTTATTTGAGGGATCGGGGCAGAGATAGTGGGAGAGAATCTCAAGTAGACTCCCCACTGAGCATAAGCCTGACCTGGAGCTTGATTCCATGACCCTGAGATCATGACCTGAGGTTCAATCAAGAGCTGGAAACTCAACAAACTAAGTCACCCAGGTGCCCCAGAGTCATACAATTTTCATAACCAAGCTATGAAGTGATATTCAAAACCACCCAATCTTTTCATTATTAAGGTTTTATTTATTTATTTGAGAGAGAGAGGGAGCGAGAGACAGAGAGAGCATGAGTGGAGGTGGGGGCAGAGGGGGTGGGAGAAGCATACTCCCCACTGAGCAGGAGCACTGAGCAGCCCAACTCGGGGCTTGATTCCAGGACCCCAAGAGCATAACCTGAGCCGATGGCAGACACTTAGCCAACTGAGCTCCCAGGTGCCCACCAAACTATCCCCATCTTTTTCAGCTCTCACCCCTATTGTAAAACTTAGAAACTACATTTCCCACACTCTCTTGACAGTAACATTCAGTTTTGGATTTCACCCATAAAAGGTACTCAACAGAAAGCTAGGCAAGCATAAGAAAAGTAGATGCCACCATTAGTCCTCCTGACATTGTGTTTAGGTACCAAACAAAGATTTAGGTGGCTTCTGAGCATCCTACTGTGAAACATTAACTTTGGTGTGGTCGTTAGGTGCAGTTCCCTCATGCCCCTAAAGCTTCCCAAGATTTTTGCAATTCCTCCAACAGTCTGAGGTTGTTGGCAAGGTTCCCTTACCAACGTTCCCTCTCACAGCCCTTCCAAAGGCTTTGTAGGTCTCTAATTCTCTTTGTTAAATCCCTCCCTGCTTGAAATAACTAGAGTGGTCTCTGCCTACATGATCAAATGCTGAACATAATAGTAGGTCCTACTATTAGTCCACTTAGGTAAAGGGATTGAAGTGTAGAAACTGACTCGAACAAAGAAGTGGCAGAATGTAGATCTGAATCCAACGAGTTTGACTCCAGGGCTTGTACTCTAAATAGTTATACTCTACTATCTTTCCTCAACTGAAATCCCAAATCCTATGAATGGGACACGGTATCTTTTTCTTAAATCTCCATTGGAAAATATTATTTGGAACGTGTTTTTCAGTTTATAAATTTCTCCTCAATTTCTGGCAGAGTTACCTTTGTTTCAAACCAATCTTTATTTGTTTTCCAGGCTGAAACAAGGTAATCTTCACTATCCAGCTGTTTGGGATGTGGGATGCACAGTGGAATGTTTCTTACAGTGCCTGTGATTGGTCAAGTGAAGAAGTGATATTCCACCTTAGGAGTTTTTTAACAACCCAGGATTGATTTCGTTTCCCAACATCCAGATAGAGTTCATTTTATATTTAAAATGAATTAATATCAATGCCAAATTATATGGCCTTTGGGGTTTAGATACCTAATAACAGAATGTTTAGTGCTGGAAGGGCCATACTCATGTTAACTAGCTACTATGTACGCCTACTTCTTCAGTCAAAGCTAACATTAAGTCAGGCAGATAGACCTATATATATTGATCTGGAGGAATGTCCATGATACATTGCCAAATGGAAAAAGCAAGCTGCGGAGTAAATTGATAATATGATTCCATTTTTTGAGACAAGAAAGAAAATATAAAATAACACCTAGGTGCAGAATGTTAGAATTGGAAAGGTCTTTGGGTAGCAAAACACAACCTTCCTATTATACTGATGAGCAAATTGGTCAGAAACTGGTATAACTAAGGTCACATAGCTAGTTAGTAGCAGAATCAATCCCACAGCCCCCATCTCCAGATTCCACTATGTCCCTCTGCCTGTAGGCTGTGCCCTACCAGCAAGTCAATAAAGAGACAAAGCATCTAGTGACAGAACTACCATTTTATGGTAGGGGCACCATTAGTGAAAATATGATTCTCATTTTAAGCTGTAAACCAACTTTTGATAGAGAGTGGAATATTTCTCCCCTCAAAGGCAGAGTTATTAAAATGAATACTTTTTTGGTGGGAAATTTTCCTTTATTTTGTATTAAAAAATTTAAATTTAGTACAGTTGACACACAATGTTACATTAATTTCAGGTGTACAACATAGTGATTCAACATCACTATACATTATGCTATACTTACCACAAGTATAGCCACCATCTGTCACTATGCATCATTATTATATCATTGACTACATTCCCTATGTTGTGCCTTTAATTCCCGTGATTTATTCATTCCATAACTGGAAGCCTGTATCTTCTACTCCCCTTCACACATTTTGCCCATCTCCCACCCCTTTTCCCTCTGGAAATCATGTATATATATACATATACATACATATATATATATATATATATATATATATATACACATTTACACACACACACAAACTTTGTATTTATAGGTCTGATTCTGCTTTTTGTTTGTTTGTTCATGAAATGAGTACTTTTTAAAAAGATTTTATTTATTTATTTGACAGACAGAGATCACAAGTAGGCAGAGAGGCAGGCAAAGAGAGAGGGGGAAGCAGGCTCCCCGCTGAACAGAGAGCCCGATGTGGGGCTCGATCCCAGGACCCTGAGATCATGACCTGAGCTGAAGGCAGCGGCTTTAACCCACTGAGCCAACCAGGCGCCCCATGAAATGAGTACTCTTAACATATTTCCTAATTTTTGAATTTCTCTTTACCTGAAAGCCCTATTTTTTCCTCTAAAATTTTATTAATTTCATCAATTTAACTATTTCACAATGTTAATTTGAAATGTTTATTTCAATAGTAAGAAACCTTTTGTGTAAAGTATAAAACTTGCCCTAGCAGCTAGCACAGTGTCTGGCTGAAAGTAGAAAGTTAATATTTAATATTTATTGAATGAATAAATTAAAAATTGGCTTTTTCCTAAATATATTTTCCTTGGTATTAAAGCATGGTGTCAGTAGCTAAGAATACCATAAACTTAAAAAAATGTATAAGGGATGGAATTTGAATAAATGTTGCATTTATTTGAAAATTAGGCTATTTTGGCAAGTGGCTTATTCATTCTGTTTTCCTCTTCATTTAGTGAGTACACATGTGAGACAGGTCCTGTGTATGTCTGGTACTGTTTTTGTAGTACCACATAGTGTCACCAGCAGTCAGGGTCTGGGGGATGAACTGATTATCTGTTTGCTCCATGGTGCTTTGGAGCACATCTAAGTGTGCTGTGCATTGTATTTTTCTCCTACTGATTTGTCTCTGGTTCTCGATCAGGTCAACTGAGAGATGACTTCTTCATGTTTGGTGGATTTGCCCAAAGTAAAGTGGACCAGGAAACAGGGTATCTGGGTCTTAGGCCTAAATCTGCTTCTGGAAAGTTTCATGATCACAGGAAATGTATACACTGTTCACTGAGCTTCTGACCTCATCTAAAACTGAGAGATCTGTAGTAGGTTGTTGTTTGCTAAAGTTTTTTCTTTCATTTTTAGAATTCCATTTTCAAATGAAATTGTACACAGAAAACTTCACTTCTACTGACAGATTCCAGGCACACTACTGAACCCATAGGACTGTGAGAACTGCAGTTTAAAAGCCAAGGTGCCGAGGTGGGTCAGTTGGTTAAGCGTCTGCCCTTGGCTCAGGTCATGGACCAGACCTGCATTGGGCTCCCTGTTCAGTGGGGAATCTGCTTCTCCTTCTTTTTTTTTTTTTTAAATTTTATTTATTTATTTGACAGACGGAGATCACAAGCAGGCAAAGAGGCAGGCAGAGGGAGAGGAGGAAGCAGGCTCTACTGAGCAGAGAGCCTGATGCGGGACTCGATCCCAGGACCCTGAGATCATGACCCGAGCTGAAGGCAGAGGCTTCACCCACTGAGCCACCCAGGCACCCTCTGGATCTCCTTCTAACTCTCCCCCATCTCATGCTTGATCTCACTCTCCCTCTCTCTCTCAAAAATAAATAAATAAATAAATAATCTTTAAAAAATAAAGTCTAAAAGCCACTGCATTACATCTGATAATGAGGAATGGATTTTTTTTTAACGTGGCAAATTTGTGCAATGAAATATTCAGCAATAAAAAGGAACAAACTACTGACACGAGCAACAATGTGGATGATTTCAAAAGCATACTCAGTAAGAAAAGCCATACACAAAAGAGTACATACACATATGATTCCAGTAACAGTCAATTCTAGAAAATAAAAGCTAACATATAGTGAAAGAAATTATATCAGTGGTTGCCAGGGTTTGGGGTGGGGGTGGGATAGCCTATGAAACAGCACAAGGAAACTTTTGGATATGATGGAATTGTGTGCTGATTCAGTGGACATCTGTTGAAATTCATAAAATTGCACACTGTAACTGGATAAAGTTTATCATACATTAATTATGCCACCATAAATTTGATTAAAATCACTGCATTAAATAATCTCTAAGGCCTCTAGTGTGGGTACAGTGAATAGTATCTGAAATCAACCAGACCTAGACTTAGATATTGGCTCTGCTCTTTACTGCCTCTGTACATGGACAAAGCACTTAACCTCTAAAGTCTCAATTTCTTCTTCTCTAATACGGGTTGATAATAGCACTGTTTCATTGAATTATTGTGATAATGGATGTAGACAGCTTAGCTCAGTGTCTGGTATACAGCAAGTCCTCAATAAATGTTAGTTGCATTTATAATTCTATAATTCCAAATAATTTTCTAGACAATATTGACAAAGTTCAGAGGTGGTATATATGTGGTCTAAATTCTAATTTTGATTCCACTACCAATTATTTATGACTTTGTAGAAGTCTCAACTCCATCTCCAGGCCTCTGTTTTCTCATTGTTAAGATAGGGGGATTATGGTGTCTTTCTTACCAATTTTATAGAATTACATTAGGAATATAAAATAAAATAACATACTTGAAAGAAGTTTAGAAAAAGAGCAAGAAAAGGGGTAAACCACTCCACACAAATGTAGGAAATGGCTATGATGCAATTTTTTCATGATTCTGAGGTTAAGTAGAGCAAGTCAATTGTGCTTTCACAACAGGGCTTTCCTCCAGTAAAGTTGTAAAGTTTCTTTTTTTTTAAAGATTTATTTATTTATTTATTTGACAGAGTTCACAAGTAAGGCAGAGAAGCAGGCAGAGAGAGAGAGAGAGGAGGAAGCAGGCTCCCCGCTGAGCAGAGAGCCCGATGTGGGGCTCGATCCCAAGACTCTGGGATCATGACCTGAGCCAAAGGCAGAGGCTTTAACCCACTGAGCCACCCAGGCACCCTGTTGTAAATTTTCTGATGTTTGTCTGCTGGTCTTTTATTACACCATCCTTTGTTCTATTTTTCCAACTCAGTTATGGCTTGCCTCCTGTTAACAGTCATCGGAAATTCTCTTGCTGCTCATGTCTCTTCTGTTAGTGAGGAAATGATTCTGATAAGCTGATTTGCCTAAAGTTAAGTGACTTAATGGGTGACCAGTAGCATGTCATATGTAAAACAGAGCAAAAATAATGCTTCGAATGGAAATTCAAGACTTTGTAGGGCTAATATTTTGGGGTGGGAGTACTTCCTGAAGCTTCTCAGATGATAACCATCTGCTCCACTAAAGGTAAAATTAGAAATCAGACCCTTTAAACAATATTTTACCATCAATGAGGATGTAGCTGATGTCTCTAAACTAATAATGAACCATGGAACACTACATCAAAAATGAATAAAGCACTGTATGGTGACTAATATAACTATATATATATATGTGTGTATATACACACACACACACACATATACACACACTACATGTATATGTAGTATATGTACATATATATATGTTATATGTATATATATATATACAAACACAGTATTTTATTCATTTATATATGAAATTTAGAAACAAAGAAGGCTCATGTTCTTTTTGCCATAATTTTCCTCATTGCCCCTTTAACATCCTTGTTCCTCAGGCTATATATCAGGGGGTTCAACATGGGTGTCAAAGCCCCATAAAATACTGAAATAAACTTGTTCTGGTCAGGGGATGACTTCGACTGAGGTTTCATATACATGGAGATAGTTGCCCCATAGAAGATTGTCACCACAGTCAAATGAGAGCTACAGGTAGAAAAGGCCTTGAGCCTACCCTGGGCTGAGCGAATCCTTAGGACAGTCATGGCAATTCGGATGTATGAGAGAAGAACAAATCCAAAGGGTAGGAGCAGGGTGAAGATGCCTGTGGTGAGGATCATAAGCTCATTGAGGCTGGTATCAGAACAGGCCAACTTAAGGAGGGAAAGAATCTCACAAACAAAATGGTTAATGATGTTAGCTCCACAGAAGTGAAGCTTCAGGGATAAGACAAGCATGGTAGTGAGCACAAGTGATGCTCCCCATAAGGTAGCAGCCAGCCAGACACACACTGGGCCATTCATGATCATGGAATAGCGCAGGGGATTGCTGATAGCAACCATACGGTCATAGGCCATAACAGCCAGTAAGAGACACTCTGCTGTGGCCAAGAGCAAGGAGACACTGATTTGGGTCAAACATTGTGGGTAAGAGAGGTAGGGATGGGTAGAGAAACAATGTACCAAGGCCTGGGGCATAGAAGCGGTTCCATAGCAAAGGTCTAAGAAAGAAAGATTAGTAAGGAAGAAGTACATTGGAGTGTGGAGGTGGGGGTCAAAGTAGATAAGAAAGATGATAAGTCCATTCCCCAACAAAGTACTCAGGTAAGTTATCATCACCAATGTGAAAAATGTGACTCTCCACTCAGGATAGTCAGAGATTCCAATAAGGAAAAACTCAAACACTGCTGTAGCATTATCTATGGCCATTCTTCCTATTTGCTGCTATTCGTTGGATATATGCCAATGAAGTTGCTTCATTTTACCTGTAAGAATGAGAATAAAGAGGGAGGGTTGGTGTGAGAAAAGTGGACATAATTAGGGTGTACAGGATCATTCTTTGACTTTTTCAAAAGATAGGGAATACAAATGAGATATCCATTTTTGGGGGGTATCAAAACAGCTGACTCAGTCTATCTCATTTTTATTAACATATAATGTATTATTTGTTTCAGAGGTACAGGTCTGTGAGTCATCAGTCTTACACATTTCACAGCACTCACCATAGCATATACCCTCCCTAGTGTCCATCACCAGACACACTATCCCTCCCTGCACCCCTCCAGCAACCCTCAGTTTGTTTCCTGAGATTCAGAGTCTCTTATGGTCTGTCACCCTCCCCAGTCCCATCTTGTTTCATTTTTCCCTCCCTTCCCTGCCATGAGCCCCCACCCTGCCTCTCAAATTCTTCACATCAGAGAGATCATATGATAATTGTCTTTCTCTGATTGACTTCTTTCACTTGTCATAATACCCTCTAGTTCCATCGATGTCATTGCAAATGGTAAGATTCTGGGGGTTTTGATGACTGCATAGTATTCCATTATATATATTTTATATATATATGTGTATATATATTATAAAGAAGATGTGATATCCATTCATCTGTTGATGGACATCTAAAATGAGAACAGAGACAAATCTAGAAATTTCTTCTTTCCCTAGGAAAATAGCAAATTCCCCATCCTTTTGAAAATGGTTATATGAAAAGTTTTCCATCCCTCTTCCACCAGATAACCTTGGGTTATTATTTTTTTTCAAGTAAGAAGAAAAGAAAGGGAGGCCATCTTCCTGCTTCTCTTACTTGTTCACTATTTTCTAAAACAACTTCGATCACCTTAAGTAACTGAACTCTAGCAAGAGGGTACCTTCTGACACTTTAAGCTAAAATATTGCTTATTCTTCTGTCTGTTGGTCACTCCTAAGTTGTTCATGCCTCCATTTCCGCATTGCACTAGTAGCTACCACAGTGTTTGTCATAGAGTGCTGCAAAGTACTTTATTGATCTGAACTGATATTATGTAAATGGAATATTTCATGGAATCCTTGAGGTCTGTGCAAACCTTCTGCTACTATCCCTGGTTAGATTTATGTTGCCAGCTTCTCCTGTGTTTTTTATGCTGTTGTTGCTGAGCACTAGTTAAGGGTGTGAAAATCTAATGTGATGTTTCTAAAAGTGTGGGTGGTAGGAAGAGGGCTTGAATGACCGACCTATCTGAAAAGGCTTTCTCTTTCCACCTTACCACTCTCTTTCCCCTTGGTTTATGCTTTTCTTATAGCATATTCTAATATTTGAGATTACATTAATAATTTTTTGCTTGTTTATTATTTGTCTCCCACTCAACTGTAAATTTACTGAAGACAGGGACCTTGTCCGCTTTATTTACTGGTGTACCTAGTATAGTGCCTGGGGCATTATAGAGACCTGACATAAAATGAATGAATGAATAAATAATATATAAGTAAATAATTTCTGTTATTGTCCAGATATTATCCAGAATCTAACTACTCCTCTTTTTTTTAAATTTCTTTTCAGCGTAACAGAATTCATAGTTTTTGCACCACACCCGGTGCTGCATGCAATGCGTGCCCTCCATAATACCCACCACCTGGCTCCCCCAACCTCCCACCCCCGCCCCTTCAAAACCCTCAGGTTGTTTTTCAGAGTCCATAGTCTCTCATGGTTCATCTCCCCCCCAATTTCCCTCAACTCCCTTCTCCTCTCCCTCTCCCCATGTCCTCCATGTTATTTGTTATGCTCCACAAATAAGTGAAACCATATGATAATTGACTCTCTCTGCTTGACTTATTTCACTCAGCATAATCCTCTTGTCATCTGCACTGCTGTCCTTTATTCCAAATCATCACCATTACTCACCTGAATTTTGCCAGTGACTTCCTTATTGGCTTCACTGTTTCTGGCCTTGCTCCCATTCAGTTCAAATGATTCAGTTAAATTTTAAGTCAGATTAGGTCGCTTTTCCATTAAAAAACTTCAGTAGTTTCCCATTTTAACCCAATTGAATGTCAATCTCCTTATTATGACCTATCAGGCCCTACATGGCTTGCTTCCCAATTACCTCTCTGACCCCAGTTCCTATTACTCTTTTCCTTGCTTACTTTGCTCTGGTCACATTGGCCTCCTCATTGTTCCTTAAACATTCACAGCACATCCCTTTCTTAGAGCCTTTGCTTTCTTTGATTTTGTTGCTCTATATATATGAAGCCCAGATCCTTGCCTGGCTTATCATCTTACTTCCCTCAGGTCTTTACTCACAACAAATCTTTTTAGTGAGTCCTTCTTTGACCACCCTGTCTAAAGGTTCATTTTTAGCCTCTGACATTTTATACCCCACTTTCCCACATTATTTTTCTCCTTAGAATCATTATTTCCAGCACATGGTATATTTTATCTATTATGTTTATTGATTATCTCTTTTAACTAGAATGTAGTTAATGAGGTCAGGGAGTTTTGTCCATTTAGCTCACTGCTGTATGCCCAAAATTTAGAGTAGTGCCTAGTACATTGAAGGTACTCAAGAATTATTTGATGAATGAATGTGTGAATGGAGCTCTTTGCCTGTTCCACATTGAAAGACAACCTCTGTTCTTCTATCTGATTCTTCCCCTGACATTGTTGTTTATATACCAAATACCCTTTAATGTTTATGTACTTCTTCATGAAACTAACTCTTCCTTTTCTTTCTAATCTTTTCCTTGAAGTTTCTACTACTCACTGGCTATGTCTCTGGATAAGTTCCTTCCTTTCACTGGCCTAAATTTGCATTTGCAAAGATTCCATAGCTCCCTTACTTCCCTGTCTTGGCCTCCAAGAACCTATCCCTGTGTCTCATTCTCTACTTTGTCAGCCTCTCAAACAGGCTAAGTACACAAGAATGATAAATCCACGGATATAAAAGTTTATGGCACTTAGGAATTGGCAAACACACGCAAGGGGTGGGGAGGCTGATGACCTGCCTTTGCAGGAGTGTCCTCAGAGCGTGAGAAACCTAATGCTGGTTCTGTCTTCATTTATTATGGGACCCTGAGAAAGAGGTTTTCCCTTGGATTGCCTCTACCTTGCAAGTGAAAATTGAGATAATCATTTCCATAATGGTAAAATGAAGAAAGATGACAGTCACAATGAAGACTTTTACACTTTAAGTTAGTATAGTCACGCCCTATATTTCCTTGAATGGTCTATATTTAACTCCCAATTATCTATACATGCACCATCCACAGTAGAAGATCTAGAAAGATGAGGAGCAGGCTACAGATGGGAGGATGAACTGGTTTTGTATAGAAGTAGACAGCTGATTTTTATACCATTTAAAGGTCTCTGTTGCTCCTAGAATTGTTTAAAACACATTGCTTTTACTGTTAAATATTAAATATTGATAAATACATGTTTACTCTCTTTTATATGAATCTATCATTCCCAGTGGGCTGCAGGATGTATTCTGTTTCTCCAGTATTGATGGAAAGTTTATAAAGAATTTATCCCTCAGTCTTCAAAGAGCCCAGTAGAATAAATTGATGAGCCATTTGACTAAAAGTTGGTGATCAATCTAGGCCCCTGGTAAGACTTGTTTTTAGATGGTGTTAAGCTAACAGTTAGATATTGGGATCGAACCCATGACCTTGCCTCCATTAGTACTGTATTTGGACTCATAGAACTTAAAATTGATGACAGTTTCCCTTTCTCACTTAAAGGCTACTCAGCCTCTTAATTGAGGGGGCTTTTCTTCATTAGTCTGGGCCCTGTCCTCCAAAGACAATGTTGATTATCTTGGAATTATCATTAAAAGATTCCTGGCAAACTGAGCCCAGCATATTTCCCATCTGAGTCTTGTCACCTGTAATTATTTATACAGCCTAACTTTCCTTCCAACTAATGGCTGCTCCTTGACTTCCTGGAGTTTGCCCATGTCTCATAAATGGTTAGAGAAAAAAAAATTGGGAGGGGAGAGAAGAAATTGGAGCCTTTTCTTGTTACTGACTCACCATTGGAGGTCCATTTCAAGTACCAGTAGTTGCAGTAGAATGAGATTGCCCAAAAGAATAATTTTTCACATTGTCAGGTTTGGAATAGTGATGATTTTTCTGCAAACTTTCATGGTGGGATTTCAAAAGCCTTCCCAGGTTCTCAAACTCCCAAATGCCTGGAAACCTCTGAAGAAAGAAAATTCTTTTGGATTAGATCAAATCGCAACTGTCAAACACTTCAATATGCAGCCCTTGGTAATGGTATCCAATTACATTATTTAATTTCTTAGGCAAACATTTATTTCACTGACATTTGACCCACTTACATCGTTGTTCAATCTCCCTCAGAAAAATTGTAACATAAGGAGGATTAAGGTCATCTGAATGTTTTTCATCAAGACCCTTAGGTTATTTCAATTTTCAGCCTGCTAGGTTAGATATCTTTCCTCTTTTGGCAATACTTATCTACCTATTATCTTATCCTGATGAACTGGAACACAATTAAGCCAAATTGCCACTTTCTTTAAAAAAAGAAGGAAATGATAGCAAAACATGCTGTACCCAGGGCTTTAAACTAAATTAGATAACTTTCAGGAAATGTCCTGGGCTGTGTACCTACCCTACCCAGTTTTCTGCTCTTTCCCCACTGCCTATTTTCAGTGCCAGAGAGTGAAAATATACAACCTGAAGACTCCAAGGACTTGTGCATCTCTCTGTTAGCAAAAAGATCTAATGACAATCCCTTTACTCACTAAAGCTGGAAAATAGACCCAACCCATTTCCAAAGCATCATCCTGGAGTTGAAGCTCAAAAGCCTTTTAGTTATCCCTTACCTATCCAGAAAATAAAACTACCAGAAACTGCCTTTCCTTGAGCAGGTTGGTCTAGAAATTATGACATTTCTCCTCTTCTCTTCATTTAGGTTCAAAATTCATCAGTCTATATGTTTATCTGAAGCTGTCATCAGAACTCTATCTCTGGGAGCATAGTTTTCTCTGAACTAAATCTATATATCTACATCCCTCAGCCTACTCATGATGTCTGGGGTCCAATTCTTTTCCAGATTCAATTCCAAAGGCAGGGAACAAGTTGATGAGCTGCTCGGTAACTTAAATAAGTTGAGGTTCCAAAGTGCTACCAGATCATTTATCTCACGCGTAGAGTTCAAAGTTTCTGATCTTCACCAGAAAGAAATAATTAACTTCTGAGAGCTTCAGGGACCTCATCCCAAACAGGCAATTAAATTTTGCCAAACCAGAGCTGTTTGAAAAAAATGTGGCATTTTACGTAGGGAAAACAAATAAAAGAGAAAGGAGACTTTTGAGACCATGGGACTTTTGTATACCACTGTTGGGCTTTCCACAGAACTAAGAAATAATTCTTTTTTATTTTGGTCCATAGTCCCTTCACATGCTTTCTGTATTAAATTGGTGTCGTGACAGAGCCTGCAGCTGGTGGAGAAATGTCTACCAGGGGACAGCTGGGATAGAGAGTGCACTGCAGAGAGTGTATGTGTTATTGATTCCCACATTGAAATAGTCCTTATGTTTGCCTTTTCATTCCCACTCCCGCCACCTCAGTCTGCTCAAACAGCCTCTATGGGCTCCTTTTTGCAAGTGTATCAAGTCTGTATTCCTTCATAAGGCACATAAGGTCAGCTATGGAAGTCCCTCACCTATCATGTAACATTTACTTTTTTATTTACCCATTGATACATTTATTCAACAAATATTTAATGAACACTTACCATATGCCAGGCAATGTGCTTGGCATTGAGATACATCGTGCAAAAAACTGCCAGATATGGTTCCCACTTTCATGGAACTTCCAATCTTGTGGGAGAAACTGACATGGTCCAAACAAATGAGAATGTGTATATGCACCGGTGTTAAGTGGTATGCAAACTCTACAGTGTTATATGTTATTGATTCCCACATCTACTTCTGTCTCCCAAGTCTTCACCAAGTTGTCTCCACTTGAATCAGGTTAGTTCCTTCATTGTTCTATGAATTCCTTCATGCCCAGCCCCACTCCTTCTGCACTGATCATTCTGATACTTTACTGACTTGGAAAGCAAGGTCCTATCTAATCCATTGTTCAACACTCAGCTTAGTTCTTCTGTTACCTATTTTGTTATCTGGTTCTCTCTGTTATCTGACTCTTCAGCTATGGCATAGGTTACCTGAGGAAAAATAATTGTTTTTCTACCTCTGTAACACTTTTTATGGTAGTAGATACAATATAGGGTAGTGGGAAGCAGTCTGAGGTAGTGGTTTAGGCTGTGTACTCAGAAGGTTACTAGCTCTGTGAACTGGTTCAAGTAATTCAAAGAATCTGAGCTGAATTTCTCATCTTTAGGAAATGAATAAATACTTATTTAAATGTGAAATACTTAGAATAGCCCCTGGCACATGGTAATAAATAAATACTCAGTAAATTCTAGCATGTTAGCTATTTTTACTTTTCCAAATGTGTTCACATAAATTGGTACTTATATTTTATACATGGGAGAATTGTGATCTAAAGCAATGAAGTGAATAGCCTAAAGGTCACAGAATTAATTATAGACAGAGATGGATAGAAAACTCAGGGTTACTTCCATATCACTGACTTTTGAGAAATTATACCTATGGTATTTTGTCTTAATTCTTGCTTTGAGGGCAAAGGTCTCAGATCTGATACTCAGCAAGATTTTGTCCAGGTCCTTGGGTAACTCAGTGTGATATAGTATATTGGTACCACATTAAGACACCTGTTTTTAGCTGAGGCTTGTTTCACTGCCGATTAGAAAACAGTAACGGCTAGGATATGGAATCAATTCTCATGACAATATTTAACTTCTGTCAGCCTCATGACCTCTAAATGTATCTTTAATGTGTCATTTTCAAGTTGGTCAGAAGAGAAGACCCAAGGTGAGAGTAGACACCCTACAAGTTGTCTGACATTGGGCAGCTTACTTTAACTTTCTGAATCTCAATTTCTTTTGCTTATCAGACCATTTCTGGGGCCTGTTGCAGTTATGACACCCTTTATTTTAGAGAAACTTTTCCTGTTAAAAGCATTTTTTTGGTAGTAGGTCATAAATATCTTTCTTGTATATGGAAGGCAGCTAAGGAAGTTATCCTAAGGCCTAGTAAAAGGGTTGCAGGAAATATCTGGGTTAAAGCAAAAAGGAAAACATTTGTAGGTTCTGTTGGTTAGTGTAGGGATGTATCCTGACAGTCAAATGAAGGCTTTAGAATGCTGAATAGCAGGGGCGCTGGGTGGCTCAGTGGGTTAGAATGCTGAATAGCAGGAATTACTTCAGGCAAAGGGGAAGAGACAGGTTGGGAACTGAGCTGGTAGAAATACATTTCTCTGCTTTGGAAAGATTGTGACTAGTAGAAGACCTCTGTAGCTGCTTCTGGTGTACTCTTGAAAAATCTTTAATCAGAGGAAAAGCAAAACAGAGTGTGTAGTGGATTATAAAGGGCCGACTGTAGTATAGGCAATTCCTCACCACAGTCCTTGGGTGTCTGTCTGGAGTTATGCACAAATTTATAATTCTAATTTAGCAAATGACATCTCTGCCTTCTCCCTTTTCCTTATGTTATAAGGTAGGCCTGAGCCTTGTATTAGGAGCCGTGAATTACCAGAAAAAAAAAGGGAAATAAGGTTCTGGAGAAGACTGACCAGCCAAACATGTCCTAACTATCTTTAAGCAGATGTCTAAGGAAATTTGTTTCAATGTTGAGAGATGATGAGGCCGTCTTAAACTGGAAAAGTGTTCTTTCCACCTGTGAGGCTTTGGGTTGGTCCCAGACAAACAGAATATTTCTAATAGGTTTGTGTCTTAGAGTTTCTCTCAGGCCCTTGGGGCATGATTAGCCTCAGTGCATTCCTCAAAGTTGAGCAATTAAAAACTACTTCTGCAAACACCCAAAGATGCCACATTGGGCATTGTTAAGAAGTTGGCAGACTTGGCAGTTAACTTTACCTAAAACTTCCAACTCCATAATGACATACTAATTGTAAGCAATGGGGAAAATGTACAATGTTTTCTCAAGAAGAGAATGGAGAAACTTTGAAGGCTTAAAAACAACAATAAAAAGTTCTGTACAGATAGAAGCTAAGCAGTGGGATTTACTTTCAAAAACTTCTTATGACTTTGACACAAGACAGTTGTACTGAATGTGTTCATCTAAAAGACACCCATTTTAGAATATGAGACTTTACTGTAAATAACCCCAACATAAAAATGTGAATCATTTGTGGGGAGACCTGGGTGCTTGTCTTGGCTCTGTCACAAACTTGCTTTGTTATTGTAATAAGTCTATTAACCTCTTCCCATTTGTGAAATGGTGAATAATCCCTGCCCTAGGTACTGCATATGGGTTTTCTGAGGACCAAATTACATACTGATTGCAAAAGACACTTGAAAATAAAGACATTACCAGTTCATAGAATTATTTTAAATCTGTGATCTGAATGGAATGAGAGTAGGCCTATAGATCTCAGGATTAGATCTGAATTTCAGGTAGGACACACTGGCCTTATTTGATTTGGTGTGGGGAGAAATACATATCTATAGATATACAGATTAGCTCATTTAATTTCACAACACCTTAATTTTACAGATTAAGAAAGAGGCTTAAGGAGATGAAATAACATATGAGAATTGATAAGCGTTGTGCCCAGAACATAATAAACAATCAATAAGTGGTAATTGGCTACCCCAAAGATACAGATGTAGTGAAAAGAAGGGCCATCTGTACCCCAATGTTCATAGCAACAATGGCCACAGTCACTAAACTGTGGAAAGAGCCAAGATGCCCTTCAACAGACGAATGGATAAAGAAGCTATGGTCCATATATACAATGGAATATTATACCTCCATCAGAAAGGATAAATACCCAACTTTTGTATCAACATAGACAGAACTGGAAGAGAATATACTGAGTGAAATAAGTCAAGCAGAAAGAGTCAATTATGATATGGTTTCACTTACTTGTGGAGCATAAGGAATAACATGGAGGACATTAAAAGAATGAAGGGAAAAGCGAATTAGGGGAAATCAGAGGGGGAGATGAGCCATGAGAAACTGTGGACTCTGAGAAACAAACTGAGGGTTTTGGAGGGGAGGAGGGTGGAGAGATAGTTGAGCCTAGTGGTGGTTATGAAGGAGGGCATGTATTGCATGGAGCACTTGGTGTGGTGCTTAAACAATGAATCTTGGAATACTGAAAAAATAAAATAAAATTTAAAAAAAGAAGAAAAAAATAAGTAGTAATTGGTATTATGGACATTCCTTATCATATAGTCATTTGATGTATTCAGGTCAGAAACATTACAGGCTCCTCAGGAGGAACATGATGATGAAAGTATTGGTTTAGCACAGCTGGTTGGGGCTAGGGCAATATGCCCTATGCAGAAGTCAAGTTTCTAGAAAATTCATATTACTTGATCTACTGATTGATTCATTGATTTTTTCAGGAAGATTTAAGTTACTTGATCTATTAGTTGACTGCTCCATTCATTCATGTATTCACTTATTAAATAAACATATAGACTACATACCATGGTTTCAGACAATATGTCAGAAGCTCAATGTACAGAAATAAGTCTAGGTCTTTAACTTCAATAATTTCATCATTTAGTAAGGAGATACAGATACCTAAAGTAGTTCATACAAAAAAAAAAGTATTACAAGTGCTTTGAAAGGAACACCAGCTATCATGGAAGAAAAGAGGGATTGGTCAATTCTACTGGGGATGACAGGATGTCAGGACAGTTTAATTGAGACAGTTTAATTCAGCTTGAGCTGAATCTTTTTTCTCTTCTTTTCCTCTTTTTTTATTAAAGTATAACTTAGGGGCACCTCGGTGGCTCAGTGGGTTAAGCATCTGACTCTTGATCTCAACTCAGGTCTTGATCTTAGGGTCATAAGATCAAGCCTGGTGTTGGGCTCCATGCTGGATATGGAGCCAACCTAAAAAAAAAAGTGCTTTTGGGGAGCCTGGGTGGCTCAGTGGGTTAAGCCTCTGCCTTCGGCCCAGGTCATGATCCTAGGGTCCTGGGATTGAGCCCCGCACCAAGCCCCTCATCGGGCTCTCTGCTCAGCAGGGAGCCTGCTTCCGCCTCTCTCTCTGCCTGCCTCTCTGCCTACTTGTGCTCTCTGTCTGTCAAAGAAATAAATAAAATCTTTAAAAAAGAAGAAAGTATAATTTAACATGCTGTTATGTTATTTTCAAGTGTACAGTGTAATAATTCAACAATTCTATACATTACTCAGTATTCATCAAGAAAAGTATACTCTTAAACCCCTTTATCTGTTTCACCTATCCCCCCACCCAACTCCCTTCCAGCAACCACCAGTTTGTTCTCTGTACTTAAGAGTCTGCTATTTTTGGTTTGTCTTTTTTTTCCCTTATTCATTTGTTTTGTTTCTTAAATTCCACAATGAATGGAATGAATGAGCTGAGTCTTTAAGTAAGTAGGGGCTTGTCAGGAAGCCTGTTGGAAAGTAGAAAGAAAAATCAAAGAGAAAAAGAAGCATGTACCAAGGCCCAGAGATGTGAAACTCACTTCCTGGTTTGGGAAACCAAAAGCAGCTCAGCATGGTTGGGGCAGACCATGAAAGAGAAAATAGGGCAAGCAATTAGCTTGCAGAGTTAGGCAGGGGTGAGGTATGAAGAGAGCAGGGTTCACCTAGCTGAGGATTTGGACTTTGTTCTGAAGGTAATGGAAAGCCACTGAAGAGTTTAAAGAGCATATGGTTGGTTTTGGTTTTAGAAAGATCATCTGGGACGCCTGGGTGGCTCAGTTGGTTGGGCGGCTGCCTTCGGCTCAGGTCATGATCCCAGAGTTCTGGGATCGAGTCCCACATCGGGCTCCTTGCTCGGCAGGGAGCCTGCTTCTCACTCTGCCTCTGCCTGCCACTCTGCCTGTGCTCGCTCTCTCTCTCTCCCTCTCTCTCTGACAAATAAATAAATTAAAAAAGAAAAAAAATAAAGAAAGATCATCCTTCCCAGCATTGTGGAGGATGGAATGGGGGCAAGTGTAGAGAAAGCAAAATTCATCAGAAGGTTGCTAAAATAGTCCCAATGAGGCTTAAATTAAGGCTTCAGTTGTACCTTAATCTGTGAAATGGAATAATAATAATTCATAGGGTTTTGTTAGGATTAAAGGAGTTAATATTTGTTTTTAGAACAGTGCCTGCTACTTAGAAAGTAGTGTATATTTCTGCTAAACAACAAAAAGAATATAAGCTTCTTAAAAGCAGAATTTTGACTATCTTATGTATTAATCTTCTACCTGATCCTTCTATGTATTTTTATGAAATAAGTGAATAAATGTTTTTTTTTTCTGCCTCTCTCTAACTTCTATATTTTTGCTCCAAAGACAGGGATATTCTTGGAGAGTTTGTGTAGAATTTTACCCTTTCATTCAACCGAGTTCTAAGACTTTTTTTCTAAACATGTTTATTGGGATATAACTTGCTACCATAAAATTCACCCGTTTAAAATGTACAGTTCAATTTTTTTAATATGTTCATAGGTATGCGCAACCATCACCACATTTAATTGTAGAACATTTGCATCACCTCAAAAAGAAACCCCGTATCCTTTATCTATCCCCTCACCTACTTCCCAGCCCTGCCCTAAGGCAACCACTAATCTCCTTTTTGTTTCCAGAGATTTACCCATTCTGGACTTTCATATGAGTGGGATCATACACTATGTTGACTTCTGTGACTGTCTTCTTTCACATAGCACAATGTTTTTGAGGTTCATCCAAGTTGCAGCATGTATCACTACTTCATTCTTTCATACAGCCTAATAATAAATGGATATAATACATTTTGCTTATCCAATTGTTCACTGATGGAGATTTGGGTTGTTTCCACCTCTAGAATATTATGAATAATGCTGCTATAAACAACAGCATACAAATTTTTGTGACATATGTTTTCATTTCTCTGGGGGATATAACTGGAAGTAGAATCACTAGGTCATATGGTATAACTCCATGTATTATCATTTGAGGAACTATAGCACTGTTTTCCAACATGATTGTGTTATGTTACATTCCCATCAGCAGTATATGAGGGTTCTGATTTCTCCACATCCTTACCCACATTTGTTATTATCTGACATTTTGATTTTGGCCACCCTAGTGAATGTGAAGTGGTATCTTGCTGTTGCTTTAGTTTTTAATATTTCCTGAAATATTACAAAAATTTATTTTTCACAGTTCTGGAGGCTGGAAAGTCCAAAATCAAAGTGTAGTATGGTTTGGGGAAGCCCTCTTCCTGGTTCATACCCTGTACATTCTTGCTGTGTCTTTACATGCTCAAAGGGGTTTAGGATCTCTCTGGGCATTTCTTATAAGGCCCTAATCCCATTCATGAGGGCTCCACTCTCATGACCTAAGCACCTTCCAAGTCACCACCTCCTAACACTGTCATGTTTGTGGATTAGGATTTCAACATATTAATTTTAAGGAAATGTATTCAGACCACAGAAAGCTCCTACATTTAGGTCTTTGATCCATTTTGAGTTACTTTTTTTTATGTAGTGTGAAGTGAGGGTTCAACTACATTTGTTTGCATATGGACATCCAGTTTTTCCAGCATCATTTGTTGAAAAGACTATTTTCACACATTTATTAGTCCTGAAACCCTTGCTAAATATTAGTTGATCACAGATGCTTGGGTTTATTTTTGGACTCTGGATTCTATTTCATTTATCTATAATGTCTATCTTTGTGTCAGTAACTCTGTCTCGATTACCATTGCTTTGTAGTAAGTCTTCAAATCAGGAAATGTGTGTTCTGCCATTCTGTTCTTTTTATTTTTTTTAATTCTGTTCTTTTTAAATTTGTTTTGGCTATTCTGGATTCCTTAAAATTCCATTTGAATTTTAGGATCAGCTTGTAAATTTCTATGAAAAAGTCAGCTGGGATTCTGATGGGGTTGTATTGAATATGTACATAAGTTTGGGGAGTATTGTCATCCCAACAATGCTAAGTCTTCTGATCACTGAGCATTGGGTGTTTTCCCACTTACTTAAATCTCCTTTAATGTAAAATAAATTAAAATGTTTTGTAGTTTTCAGAGTATGTTTTGCACATTCTTTGTTGCATATTGCTAGGTATCTTCTTATTCTTTTTGATGCTATTATCAATGGAATTGTCTTATTTTTAAAAATTTCAGTATAGTTGACACATGTTACATTAGTTTCAGGAGTACAGCATAATGATTCAATAATTCTATACATTATGTTTTGCTCACCACAAGTGCAGCTACCATCTATCATCTTATAATGCTATTACAATATCATTTGACTATATTCCCTTATGCTGTACCTTTTATTCCTGTGACTTACTAATTCCATAACTCAAAGTCTGTATCTCCTTCTCATTTTCACCCATTTTAAAGAGTATTGTTTTCTTAATTTCATTTATGGATTGTTCATTGCAAGTGATTTTTGTATATTGATTTTGTAGTCCGACATCTTTCTGAACTTGTTGATTTGTTCCAATAGTTTTCTTCATGATTTTTTTTTAGGATTTTCTATATATAAGATCATGCCATCTAAGAATAAAGATGATTTTACTTATTTTTTTCAAGTCTGTATGCCTTTAATTTCTTTTAGTTGCCTAATTGCCTTATGTAGAACCTTCAGTATGATGTTAAATAGAAGTGGGAAGAGTGTACATCCTTGTCTTGTTCCTGATTTAGGGAGAAAGCATTCACCCTTTTCCATTTAAGTATTATGTCTTCTGTGAATCTTTTTCATAGATTCCTTTATCAGGCTGAGAAAGTTTCCTTCTATTCCTAGTTTCTTGTGTTTTTATGGAACGCAATGGAATGGAACATTAGACTTTCAATAAAAGAATATCATGGGCTTTTAATGATATTCCTATCATTGTTGCCATCTACTCATAGACTAGATGACTACATTTTCAGATTTTTTTTTCCTTTGGGATATTAGATAACATGATTTTTTAATCTTCTAATAATGAACTTTGAAGGACAGTGCCAGATTCTAGTTTTGTAAAAGATATTGTGTCAAATGCTACTAAAATCCTTTGGCCCCTCGTTGGACACTGAAAGACATTTTTGATGTGTAACCCTTTTCATTATAATATTTGCTCCAGTGGATTTTGGCCCATGCTACACCCCAGCAAAACCTACTCTGGTGTGATTAAACATTTCTGTGAATGTTCTCATCAGTTCCTTATCCTCCATGCTTGCTGGGAAATGGGAGTAGGAACAAATTGGGTTAGGTGTTAAGTGCCTTAAATTGATTTAATCTCTCTGTTCCAGGAAGCCTGGGGACATTTTCATACACTGTCCTGCTTGACAGAATTTCCGGAAAGAAGTGAAGGCTGATGTTATCATTCCTAAAATGGAGATAGAGATGGGTTAGGAACTTAGTCACTCTGTCCATCATTTTAACACAGAGTTCTCATCACTCTAGTTGTAAAGAAAAGAGGCACCTAAGCTTCCAAAAAATTCTTTGGGCTGTGTCTTAATCAGGTTGTGTTGCTATAACAAATACCATAGACTAGGTGGTTTTTTTTTTTAAAGATTTTATTTATTTATTTGAGAGAGATGCAGTGAGAGAGAGCATGAGCGAGGAGAAGGTCAGAGGGAGAAGCAGACTCCCCGTGGAGCTGGGATCCTGATGTGGGACTCGATCCTGGGACTCTAGGATCATGACCTGAGCCGAAGGCAGTCGTCCAACCAACTGAGCCACCCAGGCATCCCAACTAGGTGGTTTAAATAACAGATACTTATTTCTCACAGTTCTAGATGCTGGCAAATGCAAGGCCAATGTGGCAACTGAGTTGGCTCCTGGAGAGGTTCCCCTTTCTGGCCTGCATACGGACACCTTCTTGCTGTATCTTCACAAGGCACAGAGAGAGAAATCATCTCACTGTCTCTGATAAGGGCAATAATTCCATCATGAGGGCACCACCCTCATGACATAATTACTTCTGAATGTCTCCACCTCCACATATCATCACATTAGGGACTAGGACTTCAACATATGACTTTTGGGGGAGCACAAGTTGAAAGTTTGAAAGGAAAAAGATCTGTAATTAACATGTTATTGCCCTTGTGAAAGTTGAAAAGACTAATTTTCTTTCCTATTTTGATTCCCCCTCAAGTCCACCTGGGGTTTATGACTTTTGATGGGAAAAGACTAAGTCTAAAGCAGCTATAACTTCCTTGAATGTCGGTAAAACTCGGTAAAATCCAGCAGGGTTTGGCCTCACATTTGAATCAAACAGAGTCAAGGGTTCAGGCAGAAGGTGTGAACAAGTTACCAGTTTTTACTTTTTCTGATAATGGTTTTGTCTGGAAAAGCTAGTTTTACGAACATGAATTGGCTGGATTTGACAATATATTGTATAGACTGTGGTCACGAATTCGTATTTTCAAATTGAGATGAAATAGTTCCCTCAGGAAATATACTTTTCTGGTCATTTACAGATTTAGGCTCTGGAGTTTGCAGGCTTTTCATTCACTCTCTCATACATTCATTCATTTCACTTACTCATTCATAGAAGCATTTATCGAGTGCCTGCTGTTTTCTCAGCCTGCTTCTAATTATTTCTTTGAAAGGTGGCT
>PISX010012094.1:0-62117 GCA_004024625.1 Mellivora capensis
ACATTGAGATACCACCTTACACCAGTTAGAATGGCCAAAATTAACAAGACAGTAAACAATGTGTGTTGGAGAGGATGTGGAGAAAGGGGAACCCTCTTACACTGTTGGTGGGAATGCAAGTTGGTGCAGCCACTTTGGAAAACAGTGTGGAGATTCCTTAAGAAATTAAAAATAGAGCTTCCCTATGACCCTGCAATTGCACTACTGGGTATTTACCCCAAAGATACAGATATAGCAAAAAGCAGGGCCATCTGTACCCCAATGTTCATAGCAGCAATAGCCACCATCGCCAAACTGTGGAAAGGACCAAGATGCCCTCCAACGGATGAATGGTTAAGGAAGATGTGGTCCATATACACTATGGAGTATTATGCCTCCATCAGAAAGGATGAATACCCAAGTTTTGTATCAACATGGACAGGACTGGAAGAGATTATGCTGAGTGAAATAAGTCAAGCAGAGAGAGTCAATTATCATATGGTTTCACTTATTTGTGGAGCATAAGAAATAACACGGAGGACATGGGGAGATGGAGAGGAGGAGGGAGTTGAAGAAAATTGGAGGGGGAGATGAACCATGAGAGACTATGGACTCTTGAAAAACAATCTGAGGGTTTTGGAGGGGTGGGGGGTGGGAAGATGGGTGAGCCTGGTGGTGGGTATTATGGAGGGCATGTATTGCATGGAGCACCAGGTGTGGTGCATAAACAATGAATTCTGGTACACTGAAATTAAAAAACTAAAAAATTTAAAAAATACCACAAACATTTTTCACAGAACTAGAACAAATAATCTTAAAATTTGTATGGGGCAACAAAAGACTCTGAATAGCCAAAGCAATCTTAAAACAAAGAATAAAACTGGAGATATCACACACACACACACAAAAAATTCATGACCTGACACATGAGTGAAACTTTTAGGGGTAGAGTGATCTGAAACTTCCTTTCCTGTATAAAGTATAAATGATTGCATCTTACAACTTCCACTGCTAAGAAGGAAGTATAATGACTAGCAGGTCCTTTTGGGTTTGGGGGATAGTATGATATAATACTTGGGAATACTGGGTTTATGACTTCACTGAGTAACAAGAAAGTCTGTCAACTTTAAGTGAGGCTAAAAGAAGGAAGGTCTCTGGAGTATGTCCAGATTGTGGGCCCAACCTCCCTGACATCTGTACCATATTCCCTGGCAGACCTTGTGTTATTAGAAGAAACTCTGGTGAGAAAACAGGTCTCTTGAATTTTATGCCACTCTCCACTTGGAGAATTACAACATAGACCCTAAACTTCTAGAGCAGTGCCATTCCACCCATATACAACAGCAAATTCAATTCAAAGGATAAGTTCCTGGCATTATACTAGGCCTTGGTAGATATGACACATGTGCCCATGGAATACAATGTAACAGTGTTGCTAGAACTGTCCGCTATGAGTTGTGTTATCTCACATTAATCCGTTCATAACGTGTGTGTGTGTGTGTGTGTGTGTGGTGATACTAGTGGTGGTGGTGCTGGTAGGAAGGTGGTGTATAGCAGCAAAAATTCACAAAATAGAAGTCATTCATCTGGGATCAGGCATGAGGAGAGCCAGAGACATCTCAGTTGTACGGACAAGTGGCTCAACCACCTGTCATTCTCCACTGTCAGATGTACCACTATTTCAGTTCACACAGGGATTCTTAAGATCAATTGACGGGGAGGGGAAAAAATGTCTGAACTTGATTCAGGACTCAGTGTGGTATTTGGATGGGAACTGAAAATGAATTATTGCTGCATTTTAACCCTATTTAGGCATGACCTTGAAAGACAGCAGAGATGGAGGCTCAACTCAATAAGGCCATTTCCAGTGCCAACTATAGAACCTGAAATATACAACCAAAGCCCAATCTGGGCCCATCTTTCAAGGAAGTTAGCTAACCAACTTGGTGACAACTTGATTTGTTTTGATCAAAATTAATATATTTTGTTTCCAAGTATGCCTTTCTTGCATAGAGAACAGACTAAACAAGGGCTCTCAGAATATCTTCTCTATGATCATAGCTCTGACCTGATAGAATAATAGAACAACATTTTTGTAAGCAAAAAACTGAGGGACAAGCTTGGAGCAGCTAGCCTGCAGAAATGTGGCATCATCCTGTAGTACATTCCTTAAATCAGTAATATTCCACTGTGTGTGTATATGTATATAAATATGTTAACAAATGTATATTATTAAATACAACATATAAATAAATATATTTATATATAAATATAACTTCTTCTTTATCCATTCATCTATAGAGAGACATTTTGGCTATTTCCATAATTTGGCTATTGTAAATAATTTTACAATAAACATAAGGGTGCTTATACTTTCCAAATTGGCATTTTTGTGTTCTTTGAGTTAAATACCCAGTAGTGTGATTACTGGATAATAGAATAATTATATTTTTAATTTTTTGAGGAAACTTCATACTCTTTTCCATAGTGACTACACCAGTTTGCATTCCCACTGAAAGTGTACAAGGGTTCCTTTTTCTCCATGTCCTTGGCAACATTTGTTTCTTGTTTTTGATTTTAGCCATTCTGATAGATGTGAGGTGATATCTCATTGTAATTTTGATTTATGTTTCTTTGATAGTCACTGATGGTGAATATCTTTTCCTGTATCTGTTGACCATCTGTATGTCTTCTTTGGAAAAATGTCTATTTTAGATCTTTGCCCATTTTTAATCAAATTATTAATTCCTTGGGTGTTGAGTTGTATTAGATTTTTATATTTTTTGGATACTAACCCTTTATTGGATATGTCATTTGCAAATATCTTCTCCCATTTATTAGGTTCTCTCTCTCTCTCTCTCTCTCTCTTTTTTTTTTTTTTTTGGGCTGGCTTTTTCCTTCAATGTGCAGAAGCTAGCTATTTTATTTATTTTTATTTATTTAATTTTTTTAAAAGTAAGCTCTACACCCAACATGGGGCTTAAATTCACTATCCTGAGATTAAGAGTCACATACTCTATCGACTGAGCCAGCCAGACACCCCAGAAACTTTTTATTTTGATGTAGTCCCAATGAATCCAAGTATATAATTAAAGAAAGCCAACTTATGAGAGAAGAGAGCAAGGGAAGAAAGGAACAGAGAAGTACAAAAACAATCATAAAACAAGTAACAAAATGGCAATAAATACATACCTATTGGTAATTACTTTAAATATAAATGGACTAGATGCTCCAATCAAAAGATTTAGGGTGACAGAATGGTTAAAAAAGCAAGACCCAGCTATATTCTACCTACATGAGACTCATTTCAGATCTAAAGACACATACAGATTGAAAGTAAAGGGCTGGAGAAACACTTAGTATGCAAATGAATGTGAAAAGAAAGCCAGAATAGCAATATTTACATTGAGCAAAATAGACTTCAAAAACAAGATTGTAATAAGAAACAAAGAAGGACCAAATACTTAAATCAGTTAATAACCAACATAAAGGAAATAATAGTAACACAATAATAGTGGGAGACTTTAATACCCACTTACATCAAGGAACAGATAAACCAAAGAAAATCAACAAGGTAACAGTGGATTTGAATGATACACTGGACCAGATGGATTTAAACAGATACATTCAGAACATTCCATCCTAAAACAGCAGAATGCACATTCTTTTTAAGTGCCCATGGAACATTCTCCAGAATAGATCACGTTAGGCCACAAACAAGTCTTAACAAATTCAAAAAAGATCAAAGTGGTTCCATGCATCTTTTCTGATCACAACACTATGAAACTAGAATCACCACAAGAAAAATCTAGATTCCCATTAAATTTTAACCCAAGGCTGCAACCCAGTTCCTCTGAATTCCTCATGGAAAAGACTAGTAAGAAGGAAAGGAGTCACTATTGCGGCACTGGTCATTGACTCTGATAGTCAGGATGAGTAGGCTACTGTTGTTACAGGATGGGAGAAAAAAAGAAATTATTTCAGGGCATTTCTGGGCCTGAGAGGAATCCTAATGGGTAGTAGAGGGCAAGGAAGGAGATGATGAATGTAGCTCCATAGATGTTGTGTTGAACTACCCAGATTCAGGTACCCATTCCCCAAAATTGCTGGCTATTGTATACAGATAGTTCACAGCTAAATCTCTCTCAGGGATTTGTTTTGGTTGAAGAAAACTGTCTTGCTGCAGATTCTGCCCTATTTCCCAGGAGACCATCAGAATCCAATGGCTGGTGGAAGCAGGGGTGTAAATTCACCCCTTAGGACAACTCCAAAGCTTCCTACTTTCCTACTTTTTCATTCCTTCCCAGATGTTTTACTCTGAAGTACTCTGATACATTCCTGTACTCATATGTCCTCTCAGCATCTGTTTCCTGAACTAGCTTACCTGAGACAGTATTTCTGCTGATTTAAATCTTCTCAAAACTTTCTAAAGATATAGAAGTAAAATAAACTTCTCAAAAGCAGGATTTTTATACATTTGTAAGGTCTAATTGACATATAGTAAGCTGCTTATATTTCAAATGCATAATTCAATAAGTTTTGATATGTATACACCCATGAAACCATGATCAAAACATGTTGAACGTATCCATCAACCCAAAAGATTCCTTGAATCCCTTTGTAATTCTTTCCCACTGCTTCACTACCCCTCCCACCCCCAAACAACCACTGATCTGCAGACTGTTACTAAAATTCTATGTATTTCCTAAAATTCTATGTGAATTGCATCACACAGTATGGAATCTTTTTCTCTTGCTTCTTTCATTTAGCATAATTATTGTGAGATTCATCCCATGTTGCTGCATATATAAATAAATGTATTTCCTTTTTTATCACTGAGTATCCCATTGCATTGAGCGTTTCTCTTTTTATCCATTAATGAACATTGGGGTTGTTTCTAGTTTTGGGTAATTAGAAATACAGGTACTATGAACAATCATGCACAAGTCTTTGTATGAACATATGTTTTCATTTCTCTTGGGTAATAATGACTGGATCTGCTGGGCCATGTAGGAGGCAGATGTTTAATGTTTTTCTTTTCTTTAAGACTGATTTATTTTACAGAGAAAGAGAAAGAAAGCAGGGGAGGGGTAGAGGGAGAGGGAAAGAATCTCAAGCAGACTCCCCACCTGAGTGTAGAGCCTGACTTGGGGCTTGGTCTCAACACCCATGAGATCATAACCTGAACTCAAGTCATTAGCTATATGCTTAACTGACTGAGCCATCCAGGTACCCCGGTATATATTTAATGTTTAAGAACATGTCATGTCAAACTATTTTCCAAAGTGATTGTGACATTTTTCATTTATACTAGTGGTGGATGTGAGTTCCATGTCCTCTACATCCTTACTAACGCTTGACAAGGTCAGTTTTTTTCTTTTAATTTTAATAATTCTCTTAGATGTTAAGTGATATTTCATTGTGGTTTTAATCTGCACATCCTTAATAATAATGTTAATATTTTCTTGTACTTACTTGTCATCCCTATTATACTCATTATTTGTGGATTCCAGATTTGTGAATTCACCTAGTAGATAAAATCTATTTGTAACCCCATAATTAATGCTTAGACCATTTTGGCATTCATTTATGGACATGTATAAAGCAGCAGACATTTTTAAAATTATTCCAGTTGCACTTGATCCCAGCAAAGGTGGAACAAGGCAACTATCCTCTGTTTTCTCCTTTCAGTTTCTCATACAGATATGACCAGAGGATGGAGGCAGCAGAGGACAGTATAGGCCAAGAAGACACACAAATCACAAGCCCAGCTGGAAGGGGTTTGAATCCTAACTCTGGTTATCTGTTATGTCTTATCTTGTTTTCTCTTTTGTAAAATAAAGAAAACAGGACATATCAGGATGAGTTGCTTTTAGGATTTAGGATTATAATCTATGTGAGACATGTATGTCTACATCTACACATAGCTGTCATCTATCTATTTATATAGTTTCCCTCAAGGCAATTGTTCAGTAATCCCTAATTCAGTATTCACTGTGTCTTTATAGAAAATAACTATGGTGGATAATGGAAACCAACTGTATTTTCTTTGGTGAAATATCTGTTCAAATATTTTACCCATTTTAAAGTTTGTTTTCTTAATGTTGACTTTTAAGAATTTTTGATATTCTAGATAATGACTTCATCAGATATATGTTTTACAAATACTTTCCCACAGATGTAACGTATCTTTCATTCTCTTAACAGTGTCTTTTGAAAGACAGGAAATTTTAACTTTGATGATGTACAATTTATCTATTTGGTCTTTTATTGATTGGGCTTTGGTGTTATAAACCTAATAAATCTTTGTAAACTTAGGTTAGCATTTTATAGTTTAGGCTTTATATTTAGGCCTATTTTTTATTTTGACTTAAATTTTGTATTTGGTAGAGAGTATTCATCCAAGTTTATTTATTTTTGGCATATAGATACCCATTTTTTTTTAGCACTATATGTTGGAAAGGCTGTCCTTTATGTACTGCATTGTCTTTGCACTTTATTTTTTTTGTTTTTGTTTTTTGTTTTGTTTTGCTATTGTACTTTTGTTCAGAGTAGTTGTCCATATATATGTAATTTATCACTGGATTATCTATTTTATCCACTACTCTGTTTGTCTTGGGAGCAATACCATACTGTCTTGATTAATATAAGTTTAGAGTAATTCTTAAAATCAGATTAATGTTGGTATTTTATCTTTGTTTCCTCTTTCACGGTTGCACTGGCTATCCTAGATCTTTCCATTTACATATAAGTTTAGAATCAATTTATCAAATTTTATAATAACTAATTGCTGGAATATTGATTGAGATTATATTGAATATATAGATAAACTTGGGGATAATTAATATTTTAACAATGTTGAGTTTTTCAACCCATGAATGCCATGTATCTCTCTGTTTAGTTAAGTCTTCTCTATCAGGAATATTTTGCCTTTTTTTGTATATGAGTTTTTACATATTTTCTAAGATTTATCCCTAGTATTTTATGACTTGATTCTAATTAACTGTTTTTTTTTTTCAAAGCAGCATCTAATCCCAAAGTTAATATCTTTAGCATACTTTTTTTCCTGGATAATTTTCTACATTTGTCATTTTTAGAATATAAATCAGTGATGGATGTAGTTAAGTTAATGTAATAAATTAATACAAATAGGAATGCTTATAAATCTTAGTTGCTTTAGAATATTTGGATAGACATCACTTATTATGATTATTCTACATGGCAAAGTAAGTGATTTGTTTAAGACAAAAACATTCAAAAGTTGAAAATGTTATGTGACTGTTTATACAGTGACAACTCCTGGACACTTAAAGTGTTTTGAGCCACTTCATTTATTTTTCTTAAAATAATCTTCATTTGAATCCAGTCATTTTAATTATGATATATTCTCAGGATTGGCTCTAGATATGGTAACAAATACATTAAAAGTTTTGTTCCTCAACTTACCATTAAAACTATTTTAAACACTTGAATTTTTATAAATTATCAATTTTAAAAGGTGGTTTTCTTTGCAATTAAGAAAGCATATTGGTAGCCTAAAGGCATAGGTTTTTGGAATCAGACTAATCTGAATTTGAATTTTGCTTTTATCACTTACTACATGTTTGAAACTTGCAAAAGTTTTATTCTCTGAGCTTCAGTTTCTTCATCTATAAAATATGCTTGGCATTCAATATTTATTTAATTTTTTTAGATAATTACAATATAGTTTTAACATCTGCATTATATCCTTACTACCTTTACTCCCAGTTTAGAATAGATGCTCTGTACTAATATGGTATCTTGTGCATTCTCCTGCACACCATTTATCATACTATATATTGCTAAGCTTTTCTTGTTTCTACTTGATATAAATGAATTAACTCATCTTTAAGGAAAATGTTTTCTCCCTCCTCCGATTCCTTCCAAGAGGACACACCCAGTTGCTGCCTCATTCCTGGCTTCTCTCTGCCTCTTTGCTGAACTCATGATACTGACGTCAGTTCCTACTTTGTTCCTTTTGGAGAAATTAATGCCCTCTGAGAACACATACCCTCTTCTGCCCTTGAGGGGACAACATTACCTGTGTAAAGGCCCAGTCCAAAACTCCATGGTCAGATTGTTACATCTGTCTGGTTCTAGGGTTCAGTAGTAGGTATAAGAGGACCTATTTGTCTCTTACATTAGCTATATCATTCAACCTTGGTTCTGTCTTTAAAAAATAATAATAATAAAATTTAAAAAAGAATGAAGTCATATAGGCAGCCATTTTCTTTCTTTTTTTTTTTTGCCATTTTGTTTCTTGCACAAGCATTTGGTTTTCTTTTAGCAATGCAGATGCACAATTATAACTTCAGCTTAATTTACATTAAGGGAAAAAACCCATCCTTTTAATCTTCAAAACCTTAAAAAAGAATAGCAGTATTTTTATTATGGAATAAAAGTTCTGTCAGGCTCAACTGGTAGAATTTTATACTTTCTCTTTGCTCTAGGTAATTGTTTGTTAAAGATATAAGGGAATTTAGAGGGAAAAAATCTTTCTCTTTATATATTTACATGCATTACTACAGAAATAATTGGAGAATATTATGTTTCTTTCTGGCAACAGACTTGATGAGTTCGGGTATGTTATTTCCTGAATCATTTTAGGATGGTGCTAGCTTAAACATTCACTTTCAAAGGATATAGAAAACTGAGGCATTTATCTGTATAATTTAGTCCAAAATTCCATACAACTATGGAAATAAATATTGTTATGACCTGAATTACAGGTCATAATAGATACAATTCTCCCTTTGCCAAGGGTAATATTAAGTAGTCATGGGCATGTGAAGACCATGGCTATGTTTTCAGAAAGTCCTATTTACACTGTTAGGGTTCAGCTAATATTTTTAGTACCTAACCTTTTAAGTACATACATTAGTTGCTAAGGCAGCTCAAATAACTAATTGGACTAGGTCTACCCTGTTTAATTTGATCATACAGATAAATGAAACCAATATTTGTTGATACAGTGATATGGTTATTCAACTGATCAAATTAGCAAGGCAGCAATTACCTACCACAATTTGACCTGCACAAATATAACTCTAGTCTAGTGCACATTGGGAGCTACCAGGAATGTGCTTGCATTACAATAATGTAGATGTTCACTCTGGGATCAGCATTTCAAATAAATTACTGTCTTTAGCAGCCAAGGAAAAGCATATTTGCATTTCTGTATGAGGGCCCATTGGGTCATATGATTCAATGGATTATTTTCTTTGATTGTTTATCTTTTGATTGCTTTAGGATTTTGATAATTTGGGCTAAATGATGCATCAGGTGTAACATATTTGAAGGAAGGGTCATAGCAAGGTCAATGATAATTACTGTGAAACAGTTGTTTCTGAGTAAGTACTGAGAAAATTAAAAAAGGAGTATGTAGATCTAATTATGGTATACTAAAACATAATAGTTGATTTCTGTCACAATGGTGATTTTTTTTTCTTTTTGTTCTTGGTAAAAATGTGGAATGGCATAATGGGAGTGCAATAATGGAATGTACACCATTTTAAAAAATTCTCAAGAACTGAATTAAGTAATAGGTGAAACATATGGTTTCTTACTGCATCATGCTAATAAAGGGCTATGAGAATTTATTTTTTCATTTATTTAACAAATTTATTTAGTGGTGTCTCAGGCAGCTTGAAGCACTGGAAATTTGCAGATGGAGGAATAACAGAACTCTCTTTTGTTCCTCACACAGTTGAGTAAATATCACAAAGGGTGGACCTTGGGCCTCTTGTACCTCAGATGTTCCAGCATCTAGCATCATGCCTGTGACATATAGGCTTTCACTTAATTTGTTAAATAAATTGTGAGGCATAGATGAGTGGATTTCTAACTTTTTTCATTTCTCTTCTTGTAATGTGGGAAGAAGGATGAGTTGAAATCAGACAGGAAAAAATTAAGCTGAGTGAAAATTATCTGGACAAGATTGGAACAATTACCCCCTCTTTCTCTTTCAATCAAGATATCTAGTACATATTTCCTTCAACACACAAAGTCTCAATCTTATTGTTCTAGCCAGAGCTAGTCTTATATTTGAAATATATTCTCTTTCCCCATAACTCATGCAGATGATATTTTCTATTAAATACAGTATTTCACACAATATTATAGTATTAAAGCATAGTATTTCACAAAAACATGGGAATGAATGTAACCTTTATGGGTGTATTTTAGGGCTAGGACAGACTGTTGCATGGTATTATATCCAGAGAGAGCATGGATTCTGGAAATTCTAGAAATTTTAAAAAGTTCCATATTACTGAAGATCAAGAGTGAGGAGGTAATAGAGTATAAAGGCTAAGATCCTTGCTCTACCATTAATTATTTACATGATCTTGGGAAAATGTTATAGGTGAAGAAAATTGCATCTCAATTTTATCATCTAAAAATGGAAACAATGTGGGGCATCTAGTTGCTCCTATGGTTAAGTGTCTGTCTTTGGCTCAGGTCATGATCCCAGGGTCCTGGGATTGAGCCCCATGACTGGCTCCCAGCTCAGCAGGGAGTCTGCTTCCCCCCTCTCCCTCTACTGCTTTTCCTGCTTGTGCTCTCTTTGCCCTGACCCCCTCAAATGAATGAATAAAATGTTAAAAAAAAGGGAACAATTATAATATCATGAGACCACTGGGAGAATTAAATGGAATTACAAATCAAGTAAATGCTTAGAAGAGCCCTGGAAATAATTGATCAATAAATGTTAGTCTTATCATTAAATTCACCACATTTTCTTTCACTGCAGGGCTTAACACATGTTCCTCTGTGCAGACTGGAACACTTTACCTCTCCTCTTTGCCAATCCAAATTCAACTCATTGTTCAGGTTTCTGCTAAAAGTGTCTTCTAAGAAGCTTTCTTCAAATATGGACTTCATTATTTTTCTTCCAAGGAGTTCCCATAGTAACTTGTATTTTTGTCAATAATTGCCCTTATATTTTTTATTACTTGTTTAATTTTACAACATCCCCTATTTGACTAAAAACTTCATGAAGATATAGATCACATCTGTCTTATTCTCTATTGCATGCCACACTTAATAAATACTTGCTGCATGAATAAGTGGGATTTTGCATCTTATTAGGGATTTTTCCATGGAAAGATACTGAACCATTTTAACCTGAGGAATAGAATGATTATTTCTGTTTTAGAAATACTCTGGCAGTCTTATGGATGAAGAATATGACCTGCGAAATCTGGTGGTCATGGAAACAAGTTAAAATGTTTTTTAATAATACAGATTGGGGTATCTAATGGTGACCCTTTAATTTCTAGCTTAGAAAAAAAAAGGGATAATTGTAATATCACTAACCAAAACTAAGAAGAGAATGAAGAGTTTAGTAGGAGAATGTCTTATATTAAGTTCTCCTGGAGCAGATTCTGAGTAAAGGATTTGGGTGTTAGTAGCTTATTGAGGTAGTGTTACCAGACAATACTACTAAGGAAGTGGGGGAAACAGTTCAGGAAGGAGGAAAAAAAAAGCCCAGCAAGGATGCAGTCTCAGGTAAAGTTCCTGCAGAGGATTACTGGAATACTATGCCTCAGGGATATCCTAATCTGAGTCAAGCCAGCAAGGCAATTATACACCTGTGTTCACTATTATTTGTAAGTAGTCATAGAGGTGATGAGGTTCTTAATCTCCCAGGCAAGTCTGACTTTTTGCACCAGTAAGCATAGTGGCTCAAGGGTCCACAGGGCCTTGCTAAAGGAGAGCCATAGGTGATAGTCATTAAAAGCCCACTTTTGTGTGGGTGGTATACAGAAACCTTCAGAGGGGATTGGGGAGAGCAATTGAGAGGAAATCTGGAAAAGCACTGACATTATTTGAAGTAGGGGATAACATGTTTACTTTGAAGAGGCCATGGGAAATTCAAGTGAATATATCTAGTAGATAGTTATATTGTTGTGAGGTTTAGGAGGGTGAAGAAATATGAGTTATCATCAAGGACTTAGGTTCATAAGGAAGCTGTTAAGAGTGAGAAAAGAGCTGAAAGAAACAATTATGCAACTGATATTCAAGGAATGAGCAGAGAGGGTGGAACCTATTAAGGAGAAGTCTATATAAAAGCCCCAGGGTGTAGAAGAAACACCCGGAGAAGACATTGGTTTCACGGTCAAAAGGAAAGCAGTGCCGTGAAGGAGGCGGTTGTCAAAAATAATCACATTCTTCTGAGAGTTTGAACAAGGTAGGTGGAGAATACTGTCTATTGGATTAGACATACTGGAGCAGCTATACTGTCTATAGCTGTAAAGGTAAGCTCCCTGAAGTAATGAGAATAGATTTGGGAGTGTGCTAGGGACAAAAAGTTGGTTTCAGAATGAATAAGATACTAGCTTTTCAGAAAACTTGGCTATGATGGGAAAGGTAGAGATGAGGCTTTAGGGAAGGCAGTATATATCCTCAATAGAAGCCACAACTTAAAAGGAAGACACTTAACATTTTAGCACTGTTGTAAGGAGTTAGCATGGGGGGAAAAATATAAAGGTACAAGCTGGAAGGCTGAGGACTGGTATAGCCAGATGATTGAACAGTTCGGAGGGCATGGGAATCAGAGCACTGGTGGAGAGACCAGCGCTGGGTAAGGGAAAGGTCATTTCCCCTGAAACAGGAGGGAAGGAAGGATAGGAATGGTAACTGAATTAAGAAAGAGACAGAATTACCATTTGATGTTCTATTTTCTTTGTGAAGCCAGAGGTAAGGTTTTCTGTTGGGTACACAAATTGGCTTACATATAGAACCAAACATTGTCTGCTTTCTGCTGAGAGGTTGGAATACATATTTTTATAATTAACATTAAAATTTTGAGGAAGTCTAATTAAAAATTTTGAAATCGAAGTAGCTTAGTAGTATGTCACTATTTTCTCAAAATAGGCTCTGCTCCTTAAAACTGTATTTTTATGAGGACTGTAGTGTAAAACTTCATCCACTCAGCACCTGTCTTGAAGTAGTTAATCACATGCAAACTCAACTAGAGAAATTTGGCCAGGAAAAGTTGATTTGTGGAATGTCTGAGTGGATTTTTGTTTCACTTTACAGTTTACCCTTGAACGATGTGGAGGTTAGGGGCACTGAACCTCCCCCATACAATCGAAAAATCTAGGTATAACTTTTGACTCCCCCAAAACTTAACTATTAATAATAGCCTACTCTTAACCAGAAGCCTTATTGATAAATGGTTGATGAAGGTATATTTTGTATTTTTTTGGTAACATTTACTAAATTCTCACAATAAAATAAGTTAGAGAAAATGTTAAGAAAGTCACAAGGAAGAAAAGAGATGAAAAAACAGACCCTTAAATAAAATAAACTGGTAATTACCAGAGAGGAGTTGGGTGGGGGAAATGGGTGAAATAAAGGGAATAGAGTACAATTATCTTGATGAGCACTGAGTAGTGTCTAGAACTGTTCAATCATTATATGGTACACCTGAAACTAACACTGTGTTAAGTACATTACAATTAAAAAAAACACAAGGAAGAGAAAATACATTTATAGTATTGTATTTATCAAGAAAAATCCATGTATAGATGGCCCCAGGCAGTTCAAACTCACGTTGTTTAAAGGTCAACTGTAATTGGGAGGTAATAATAATCACCCATTTTGTGCTACTTTTTATATTTGCAAATTACTTTTGAATGTGTTATCTCCTTTTGGTCTTGAAATTAATGGCCAGGTGAGATTGATCAGGCAGGATTTCAATGAGGATACAGAGGCAAAGGCTAATCAATTAAAAAAGAGAATTGAGGGGGATCTGGGTGGTATAGTCAGTTAAATGTCCCGCTTGGTTTCTGCCCGGGTCCTGATCTCAGGCTTGTGAGATTGAACCATGTGTCCAGCTCTGTGCTCAGTATGGAGTCGGCTTGAGACTCTCTCCCTCTCCCTCCCTTCTCTAAAATAAATAAATCTTTTAAAAAGGAGAGAGAGAATTGAAACCAACCTCATAAAATGAGAGAAGGAATAGGAAGCATTTGGAGAAATGATCAGTAATCATCCTGATGGCTCCTTCAGGGAGAGCCTTAAGTTTGTAGCCTAGGGAAGGAAATATAATCAGAAACAAAATGAGAAAACATTGTATTCAAAAACTAACAAGTGCTCTAGGATATATATAGGACTCTATAGTCAAATGTTATATTGCAGATGAAAAAAATACTATCTGGTACTCGTGAGCACTCAACAAATATTTGTGGAGTGAATGAATAAGTCAGCGAAAGAAGAAACTGAGTCTCAAATAGTGAAGTCATTTTCCTGAAGTTAGAGAACTGGTTTTTGGCAGAATATGAAACTTTATTTTTTTGATGTCCAGGCCAATTTCCTTTCCATTAAATTAGGAATTGTTTCAAGGGATAATTATGGAGGAAAATAAAAATTACAAATTGAAAATGAGCCAATGCAGTAAACCACAAAAGAAACAAACTGCATTATCAGGAGTTTATAATGCAGTACTAATGAATTAGCCAGAAACATCCTGGACTAAATCCACAGAGCCTGAGATGTTTGGACCCCTGATGTTTAGCTCTTGCCATTCTTACTGGTTACACTAAGAATTAGAATGCACTTTTTAGAGCAAGGCAGAGCCTACCTTCCCCCTCCTCCCTCCATTTTATGGCTGCAGAAGCTGAGTGCAATGAAGATTGAGTGTTTTCCCCAAGGCAGCTAAACTAATTAATGTCAAAGGTTGAATTTAAACCAGGGTTCATGACTGAGTTTGAAATGATTCCTTCCAAGATTTCATCCTGCAAGATAACAAACAACCTATTTTCCCCCTCTACCTTCTTAATCTGTTTGGATTAAATTGAAACACAATAAATGAAGACTTTGTCTTTTATTGGGAGTACATTCTTTAATCACTGAGTAAAACTTAAAATGAGTTTTAATTTATCACTTTAAAAAAGGTAAAAGCAAAATTATTTCATAACCCAACAAATCAGAACTGCGTGTGTGTGTGTGTCTGTTTGTTTTTTTTCCTCCACTGTCTCTGTGCCTCTTTTATTCCCTCCTGAGGTGCCAACTTCACGAAAGCATACTTACCCAACCATTTTGAGTACATCTATAATTGAACAGCGATGAATTGTTATTCATTAAATTGTCATTCCTTCACAGATTTCTTAAAACTTATAAGCAGTAACTGTGTTAATGCTGCGACACAAAGATGAACAAAAATTGGCAAAGTTCCTATTCTCCAAGAATGGGTGTATCATAAATTTAACCAAACAATAATGTAGAAAATATAAAATATTGACTGTGAGGAATAACATGAACAAAACGAATAGCCTTCTAATTTGTGAGGAAAAGCTGCAAATATTTCGTTTCCAGAAAAAGTGTGAAGCCAGTGAAGTTGTTAGTCAAGAAGTTTATGTGGTAGTTCTCAGAGATGCAGATCTACCACTTGAGGCTAGAGGGAACATTTTGTTCTGCTCCACAGTTATCTCTGTGATAGAAAGAAGGCCCTATCAGGAAGATCAATCAGCCATTTCTGAAGGATAAGTAGGCAAGGAGGAGGATACTTTGTGAATTCCTGTTTGAGAACTAAAAGTTAGGAGGAATCTGATGAAGTTTCTAGTTGCCATTTGAGGTAGGATTCAGGTACTTGGGCTATTTAACTTGACCCTTTCCCCATGTATGTTAAATTCCCCAAACCTATTTTCCTTTACTAATGAGAATTAAGACCTAAAAAAGAAAAGACTAAGATGGAAAAAAAAAAACAAAAAAACCGTGGGCATAATAGGTAAGATTATGTCCTAGTCTTGAACCAGTCATAAAGAGAGACCTCCAATAAATGATACGGCAGCAACTTTAGTCCTTAGAAACAGAGGTGAAGAGGGATGACTGGGTGGCTCAGTCAGCTGAGTGTCCAACTCTTGGTTTTGGCTCAGGTCAGGACCTCAGGGTCATGGGATCAAGCCCCGTGTTGGGCTCCATGTTCAGCGGGGAGTCTGCTTGAAATTCTCTTTCCCTCTCTCCCACCCCCTCCCCTGCTCACATGCTCTCTCTAAATAAATAAATAAAATCTTCAAAGGAAAAGAAACAGAGATAAAGAACAAGACATTTCTCCCAGTGTCTGGACCTGAAAACTGACTCAAGGCTAGAGCATAACATTAGATAGGCTCTGGAAGTGTACTCTTGCCAAACGTCACCTAGACCAAGTTTAGCTCAGCAGCTCTAAGTGTTAACAGCTTCAAGGCCTGTCAATGTGAAGTAAGAAGTGTACAAAGAAGGTGTGGTTTGGGACAAAGATTACTAACCCAATTTCAGACTGAGTGCCTAAATCATAATTTTCAGTGGCACATTGTGAATTTATCTAATGTGAGTTTTTCCTGGTAGTTGATGTATGATAGTAGGCAACCAAAAGCAGAGGTCCTACATTCAGGAAAGAAAAAGGAAGTCCTCTTAGTTTGGAACATGGCATCAGTTAAAGACAAAGACAGGGTCCTACGTAGAGTTGGTGATGGCTGGCAGATTCTACTCCCAGCGGTAGATTATAGTGCAAGTTAATGATAGAATGGAGATGGCCATGTGATCCATGATGGCTCTGGGGTGGGAGCTACAACTTCGTGGGCATGCAGCACCGCAATTATGCATATCAAGAGCACAAGATTGTACCCTGAAAGGAGTAAAACAAATTCTAAACATTTATGGGAGGTTATGGGTTCTTTTTTTTTTTTTTTTTTAAATTTGTTCTTTTTTTTTTTTAAAGATTTTATTTATTTATTTGACAGAGATCACAAGTAGGCAGAGAGGCAGGCAGAGAAAGACAGAGAGGGAAGCAGGCTCCCCGCTGAGCAGAGAGCCCAATGTGGGACTTGATCCCAGGACACTGGGATCATGACCTGAGCCAAAGGCAGTGGCTTAACCACTGAGCCACCCAGGCACCCTATGGGTTCTTAATATACCTTCAAATTTGTAATAGGTGGACTCTAATTAGTTGGGAGTTATGCTAGTTCTATAGCTGCTGCTCATCAAGGCTGGTTTTGGCTGTGGCTAAGAAAAATGATGACAATTCAAAATTTTTCACAACAGCCTTAGAGATCATTATCATTATTATAAGTGTTCTGATAAAGAAGTTGAGGCTCAAGAGTGTGGATAACTTGACTAGTTCACAAAAAAATTCGAATTCAGGTCTTTATAGATATAAAATTCCTTCTCTTTTCTGACAGTGCACTTCCTTTGCTTATAAAACCAATTCGTTGGCAAGTTTCCTTTATGAAAAAGCCTCATTTATGGTTTTGCCTCTCTCACACACACAATCTATGCCTCCTTAGTCCCACAAAAGATCTTATGTGTCCAGTTACTTTCACCTATGGAATCTGTACTTCTTACCATGTTTTTCAACCCAGTGAGATAGAAATGGTTTCAAAGAGAAAGGGTTAATTAATTACCCCCTTTTCCCTCCTCAAAATTTCATTTGTGTCCACTTCTCATTCTTCTAAACTATACCATCTATGAATCATTTTGTTCAAATGTTGCCACTGTTAACTAGGACTTATTTTTATTTTTATTTAATTTTTTTAAAAGCTTTTATTTGACACAGAGATCACAAGTAGGCAGAGAGCCATGCAGAGAGAGATGGGGAGGCAGGCTCCCTGCTGAGCAGAGAGCCGGATGCGGGGCTCGATCCCAGGACCCTGAGATCATGACCTGAGCCGAAGGCAGAGGCTTAACCCACTGAGCCACCCAGGCGCCCCTCATTTTTATTTTTTACACAGCTTTATTGAAGTATAATTGACGTACAGCAAACAGCACATATTTAAAATGTACAATTTGATAAGTTCTGACCTATGTATATTATGTGAAATCATGACCACAATCAAGACAGTATATCCTCACACTGAAGTTTCATTATGCCTGTTTTAATCCCTTTCTTCCCACCCCACCCTCACTCTGACGCTCGTACCACCATCTGTAAGAAGCCACTGATCTGCTTCCTATTAACAGACACTTTTCATTCCTAGAATTTTGTATAAATGGAATCACTTAGTGTGTGCCTTGTTTGGTTTCGTTAAGTATTTTGAGTACTATCTGTACCTTTGCTTGTGCAGCAGTTCTTTCATTTGTATTGCTAAGTAGAATTCCATTGTTGGAAATACTGCTATTGATCTGTTCACCTATTGAGGCCCATTTTGGTTATTTTCACTTCTTAGGTATTACAAAGTCTGCTACAGATGCTCCTATACAAGTCTTTGTATGAGCACCTACTTTAGTTTTTTGTGGGTAAATGCCTAGTAGTGAGACGACAAGATAATACAGGAGACATGTTGAACTTAAGAATCTACCAAACTGTTGTCTAGCGTCATTGTGCCATTTTACTTTCTACCAGCAAAGTATGAGAGTTTATTTCTTCAGATTATGACCAACACTTGGTATGGTTGGGGTTTTAAATTTTAGCCATGTTACAAGATCTGCAGGAATATCTTACAGTGGTTTTTATTTGTGTTTTCCTGATGACTAATGATTTGAGCATATTTTAATGTGCTCATTTGCCATCCTTAGATTTTCTTTGAAATGTTTATTCAAATCTTTTACTCAATTTTACTGAATTGTTTGTTCTTAATATTGAATTTTAGGAGTTCCTTGTATTTTCTGGGTACCAGTTTTTATCAGATAGGTCTGTAACTATTTTTCCCAGCCTATGGTTTATCTTTTCTTTTAATAATGTGCTTTTCAGGACAGATGTTTTAAATTTTGTGAAGTCCTATTTAGCAACTTTTATGTTTTCGTATCCTACACCAAAGGTCATAGCAGAGTTTTTGGTAGCTAATGTTGATGAACTTTATACTTACCAGTTTTACATTTAGGTCTATAATATATTTTGAATTTTTGTGACTGGCACAAAGCATAAACTTTTTAAATGTATACCATTATTCAATTGTTCTAGTAGCATTTGTAGAAAAGACTGTATTTTTCCCCCCACTAATATGCCATTGCACCTTTGTCGAAGATCAATTTTCCGTATATAAGTGGGGCTATTTCTAGATTGCTTTTGTTTTGTTTTGGTATATTTATCTATCTTAAAACTGATACCACACCGTCTTCATTAATGTAGCTTTATAAGAAATTCTGGAATCAGATAGCATTAATTTTATAACCTTTCTAAAAAGTGTTTGGCTATTCCAAGTACTTGGCATTTCTGTATACATTTGATATTTTGTTATCTGTAAGTCCTGTCGAGATTTTGACTGAGATTTATGTGGGAGCTATAGACAAAATTGAGAGAATTAACATCTTAACCATATTGAGTATATTTTTCCATTTATTTTGATCCTTCAATTTCTCTCGGCAAGATTTTCAGTTTTCTATGTATGTATCTTCTATATTTGCCTGATTTCTTTCCAAGCATTTCAGTTTTGATGCTCCTATAAATAGTAGTTTTAAATTTCAAACTGTAATTGCTCATTGCTAACAGAAATACAATTGATTTTTGTATGCTTATTTTTTTTCTGCAGACTTGCTAAATTCACTTTTAGTCTAATAGCGGTGTGTGTGTGTGTGTGTTCTATTGGATTGTCCATGTAGATGATCATGTAGTCTGCAAATAAGTAGTTTTACTGCTACTTTAGCAATTTGGATATTTTTCTTCACCCCTCCCCCTTTAGTCTGTGGTTAGAAACCCCAATTTAAGGTGAAATAGAAGTGGTAAGAGTAGCATTCTAGTGTTTCCAACCTTAGAGGATAAGTATTCAGTTTCTCACCATTAAATAGGTTATTAGGTATAGGATTTTCATTGATGTTCTTTATCAGATAGAGGAAGTTTACTTCTGTTCCTATTTTGCCAGGTACTTTCTATCATGAGTGGATATTACACTCTTTTCAAATACTTTTGTACCTTTACTTAGATAGTATGGCTTTTTATTAGTTGATTAATACTGTGGGTTAGATTGGTTTTAAAATATTATACTCCCCTTATATTCCTGGGATAAAGTTATCCTAGTTTTATATACTACATGTAAATACAATATGGTTATATTTTTCTCTCTATATATACAGATAATCACATTCATTATACATGTAAATGCCTCCTACACACACACACACACACACACACACACACACGTGTATGGTTGGCAAATGGCAGTGGTGAGGTGGCCAGACACCAAGTCCTAATGGGCTTCGTATACCATCCTGAGGTAAGTTTTATTCTGTAGTAGCAGGGAATTGTTAATTTTTAAGGAACATATTAGCATATAATTTGTATTTTAGGAATGTTCCCCTATAAAGAACAAAAGAATTGGGCAGAACAGACAGAAGGACCAATCTGGAGATTGTTGGAAAAGTCTTAGGGAGTGATGAGGAGTGTGTAAATGTACATGACAGTGTACTTTAAATTGCTCTAAAATTTTAAAATTACTAGTCAAGTCCTATTCAAGTTGATTGTGAACTCCTTAAAGATTTGTTTCAAGTCACATTTTTATACCTCCCAGTTTCTACTAAAGTACTTGGTGCACCGTGGTCAATAAATATTTGTTGTATTTACATATAACATCAGTTTGATACAAGCCCGTCCTTCCCTCTCCACACAGAAATATTTGTCAACTGTTCAACTTTTGTAAAGTTTGCTAATAGCCATTCCCAGACATGAGTTTCTTTTAACTTCTTTCAAACTAACTAGAAGTGACTCATTTTTATTTTCATCTAGAGAATAAGAAAGAACCCACGAGATTGTTAATTAGCCAAATCACCCTTCATCTGAAAACAGCAAAAGATTTTTAAGCCAATTAAAAAAAGAATCACCAAACTGTGCTCTGGCAGATTGTGGCAGTTGGGACCTTGGTCTGGGTTGACAAGAGATGTGTTTTGCAGTTCTGTCCCAGCATTTCAACAGCACGCAATCCTTGTTATAATACATCAGTATGTAATTCTCTTCAAGCCTGTGGAATCATATGTGCCACTATGTCACCATTGGGGGGGAAAATTGATTATTTGATACTCTATCATGTAGGTTCTTCCAAAGAGGATTTTATGAATTTGTTGCTTAAGCTCTCTATAAAAAAATGACACAGCAAGTCTGTTATATGAATAAGAAGTAAAATTAATAAATTCTGAACCAAGAAGATTAAATGTATTTTGGATATATATTACAGATATTCAAATAGTTCATTTCTCTATGGTGACAGCCTTGGTTTTGTCGTTATGCATTATCTGTGTCTAAACTTTATTCTAGGATTTATTGTCCCCCATGAGACCAGTACTGTGCTAAGTATTGGAGATATAAAGATACTGGTCATTTCTTAAAGTTTCTTGATGTAGACAAATTCATAAATATTTTATTTCAGTATGATGCATTAGGTGCTGTGATACAGATATACATTATAAACTCTGTGACAAGTTTCATCAGTAAAAATGGTTAGCTTTCTGAGAGGATGCTGAAAACTTACATAACTAGAATACTTGTCAACCACTTGTGCTCTGGATTTTGCTTCTCCCACTCTGTTAAAGTGGTTCTCTGGATAATGGTAAATTGACTCTTTTATGACAAACCTGTTTTTATTTTTATTTTTATTTTTTTAAAGATTTTATTTATTTATTTGAGAGAGAGGCAGTGAGAGAGCATGAGTGAGGAGAAGGTCAGAGGGAGAAGGAGACTCCCCGTGGAGCTGGGAGCCCGATGCGGGACTCGATCCCGGGACTCCGGGATCATGACCTGAGCCGAAGGCAGTCGTCCAACCAACTGAGCCACCCAGGGGTCCCAAACCTGTTTTTATTTTCTTAATTCTAATCTTCACCTTTTGATACTGCTGAATATTATCTTCTTGACACTTGATTTGGTTTCACTTACCAGTTTTTTTTTCCTTGCCTGTTTCATCTGTAAAATGATTTTTAAAGTGATAAAAATAGCAGATATGATCTTGTGCCAGCCACCGTTCCAAACATTTGACTTAAATTAATTCACTTAATTTTCTTGACAGCCTCATGAATTTGGTATTATTAATCCCATTTTACAGATGAGAGATTCAAAACATAGCAAGTTAAACTTAAGGCTGTGTTGGTCAAATAGAATCCAATATTTCCGTATCAAAGAATTACACAAGTTGTAACATGTAAAACTCTGGTAGAAGTGTTAGCTTTTATGCCTCCTTATTCTTCTATTTATATTTTATAGTACTGAATTCACTTTTATCAGGTATTCTATGTGCTTTATTACTAGTTTTTCATTGAATATAGTCATG
This sequence comes from Mellivora capensis, assembly GCA_004024625.1. Classification (NCBI taxonomy): domain Eukaryota; kingdom Metazoa; phylum Chordata; class Mammalia; order Carnivora; family Mustelidae; genus Mellivora; species Mellivora capensis. Next base: position 22,167 of record PISX010012094.1, read on the forward strand.
AAGTTTCTTCTAATGCCTCCTACAATTTCTGTACCTTTTCCCTTCATGAATGTTTCCCCCTTTACAATTATAATCATTGTCTCTGTGGTGATGTACTCCAAATCCTCAATTCAGCCATGCCCTCTTTCTTAAGCTCCAAACCTATTTGGATACCTTTTAACAGAACACATCTATTTTTCCAAGCTCTCAAACTTGTTGGAAATTGCTTCCCTTGCCAAACCAACTCATCTAATGGATTTGGTTAAAGGCTCCAGTGTTTTTTGGCTTATCCAAGCTTCCAATGTTACAGATATCTTTACTGACCCCTTCAGATTTTAATGATCCTAGCCATTCAGTTGCCAGGTTTAAGGTTTTCTCCACCCAATTCCAGTACCCATGAACACTGGTGTGGACCACCACAATAGCTTACTCTTCTCATCCCTGCAACTAGACCTACTCAGAGTTAACAGATGACTCTTTCTAATGTGCACTTCTTATCATGCACCTCCAGGATACATGCACCTTCAATGACTAATAACACAAACCCAACAGACTTTGCTTTCCTATTTCCAACTTGTTACTTGGCTCACACTTACTTCATCCTGGATGATCAACCCCACTTCCAAACCTGACTTTACAGGCCATAATCTACTTATTCTTCAGGGCCCCAGTGAAATTACATTTCCTTCAGGAACTCTTCCTGTAATTTCTTTATGAATTCTTCAGTGAACCTCCGCATCTCTCAAAGATTTTTCTTTTTTGTGTGTGTTTTAATGACTTCTAATCTTTTGTATAAGGTTGGAATTCCTTTGAGAACAGAGGTTCTGACTACCTTTGAATCTTTGCAAGACAAAACCTAGCAGTGGGAATATATTTAGTAGCTGCTACTCAAACTTTCTCGAATTACTCAAATAGTGAATAAGAACACCTGTGATAGTGTTGTGGATATAATTTTTCGAGATGCATGGCAAAGAGTGGGTGAATGCCTTATTCTGTAGAAAAGTACCTCCTTTTCTATTGCAAGTATGGCTATTTTAAACCAGAAATGTTCCCTGGAGCTAGGTCTTAGTTCAGAGCTAGAATTGTGCAGGTATTGGAATTAAGCTCCAGGTTTAGTATGTTGGTGTTAGTATTGCTTTTGTCTCTTCATCCTGGCTATTTCATAAACTGAGTGCTTTCTCCAGGACCCCACACTTAAAATGCCATTTAAAATTAATCAGTCACAATCAAGATTGCCTTTATTATTCGTTAAGACTAAGATTTCAAAGTTTGATATGTTTGCTTAGCTTTTACTTGAAACACCTGTTTCTAGATCTGTCTTCTCTATTTCCCCACATGTATTCAAGATACTTATCATTCAGCTTGATAGAAAAAATAAAAATATCCTTGTTGTAGATTTTAGAACTCTGACAGCTGTATTTTGAAAGGGCGGTAATTGGTATTCTAGAACAGGGTCATGCATGGGTTTTTCAGTGTATGTCGTGTGATCAGTAATATGTATGTGAGTTGCTTAACGTTTAAAAAATGACTATACCTGCAGTTGAGGGAGTTCATGTTTGGTGTAGGAACACTGAAACATGCATGCGGTTTTAGTCCTATAGCTTCTATATCTTTTTCAGTATTCTTTCTCAATATATCAGCTACTTATTGTGCTAATGCTAGAACTGAATTTAAACAGTTGAAATGATGTGGTATAGCAAGTAAACCTAAGATTCAGTCAGTCCCTGGTTCAAATCTTGCCTCTACGACTTAAACAATTTCATGCAAGCAACTTACCCCTCAGTTCTTTCTCCTGTTAAATGAGGATAACCGTATTTTCTTCTGAGAGTTTTTATAAGGCAATGAAATACCTGGAAAGTACTTACTACTGAATCTGATGTATTTTATCATTTAAATGATAATTTTGTCCTTTGCTTTTTAAAAATGTTATGCTATCCTTGAACTGTAACTATAAAGTTTAGGACTTTTTAAAAAAATTATGATTTTTTAAAAAAAAGGTGTCATTGACAAGCAATCACATTAGTTTTAGGTATACAGCATAGTGATTTGACATTTATATTTATTATGAAATTACCAGAATAAACCAAGTTATCTGTCACCATACAAAGTTAATACAATATTGACTATATTCCCTATGCCATACACTACACCCCCATGATTTATAACTGGATGTTTGTATTTCTTGATCCCTCTTTACCTATTTCACCCCCAACCCCCTTCTCCTTTGGCAAACCTCAGTCTGTTCTCTGTATCTGAGTCTGATTTTGTTTTGTTTTTTAGATTCCACATATGAGTGAAATCATAAAGAATTTTTCTTCCTCTGTTTTATTTCACTTTGCATAATACCATCAAAGTCCATCCATTCTATAGCAGATGGCAAGATTTTATTCATTTTGTGGCTGAGGGGTATTTTATTGTACAGTTGATCCTTGCAAAATGCAGAGGTAGGAGTGCTCCCTTCCACATGCAGTTGAAAGTTTGACTTCCCCCCAAAACTCAATAGCAAATAGCTTAATGTTGACCTGAGAGCCTTACCAATAACATATAGTCAGGTAACACATATTTTGTATCTGTAGTCTTAGAGTAAACTAGAGAAAAGAAAACAATAAGAGGATTATAAGATAACATACACTTGAAGTACTACATTGTATTTATGGGGAAGAAAACTAGTATAAGTAGAACTGCAAATTTCAAACTTTTGTTGTCCAAATGTCAACTTTATATATACATACACCACATTTTCTTTATTTTTCTATCCATGGACACCAAAGTGTCTTCCATATCTTGGCTCTTGTAAGTAATGTGATGAACAGAGAGGTGCATCTTTTTCTGTTAGTGTTTTTGTTTTCTTTAGATATATACCCAGAAGTAGGATTGTTGGATCACATGGTAGTTCTTTTTTTCACTTTTGAGGATATTCCATACTCTTTTCTCTAATGGCTTTACTCCTTTACATTCTTACCAATAGCACATGGGGGTTCCATTTTTTCCACATTCTTGCCAGCACTTGTTACTCTTTTAATAGGCATTCTGACAGATGTGAAGGTGAAGTGCAAGCAGCACCAGAGGACCAGGCCAGGCTGTTCACTTGGCACTTGACTCATCTAGGGGTGTTGGTCAAGCAGTCTGGGGGATGGTTCTGGTCACCCAGAGTGTCTGGCAGTGTCTGATGGAAGGACAGTTGATTCACTGCATCTGGGCGGGTTGTAATTATTAAATTTAATTCTCAAAACACTTGCCAGTAAGTATCTCCTAATGTTTCAAGTCTTTATTTTTCACTTTTATCCTAGCACCTACAGCATTTGCATTAATTTTTTTGTCATTCTCCCACTCCCCCATGGAAGCAGTTCAATATTAATCATTTTTAGAGTCCAATAATGTAGCAAAATACTTGGTTCATAGTCGGTGCTCTATAATGTCTGGTGGATAGATTTAAAAAAATAGATGCAAATCTACTAGAAAGATCTCTGATAGTCAGTGGTTGCTGTCGGCAAGTGGTTAAACTTCAGACATTTAATAATTCACGATATCTGGTTAGGCCATTTTATTGCTATTACCTGATATTTTTGTTGTTGTTGTTGTTGACTTACTTTTTTCCTGTGAATCTCCTGTATGGGTTCTATTTGGAATAACTGTCTGGCTGTATTTGGGATAATTGGGATGTTCAGGTTGCTTGTCTGTGGCTATATTTGCAGAATATTGAGATTTGCAACTATTTTAATGTAGAAACATTTGATTCAACTTCTTTATGGCAGAGTTTTACATATTCTAAGATCGAGTGTTATTTTTACTAGCTGAAATCTCTGATGACAGATAAAATGTTAAAAGTGAATGGGCTACCTTTAAAAAATGTGACGTTTTTATCTCTAGCAGAGGCAGATTTTATTGGTGTTTCAACTATAGGTTCAATATTATAAGTGGGTAGGTAGCCATACTTCTCAATTCAGAATGAAATGTTTTCTCCTGAAACAAATCCATGGTCAATATAATAATAAGTTGAAAGGATTATTGAGAATTTTCATAATTCTTTAAATCTTCATATCAACAATATGTGTAGGATTGGAGCCATTATATTTACATCTACCTTCATGCACAGATATACACTAAGCCTAGCAAAATTAAAAAAAAATCAAAACAAATTAAAAATTTTCGATGTTATATCCAGGTTCACATTTGGGTCTTTGGAGTGGAGGACTATTGGTTATGTGTGGAGGACTTAACTTCTTTGACATATATTGATCTGTCCTTCATGTCTACAGTGTGAACATTTTATTCCTTTTGAATGGTTAAATCAGGGTACAGGAAATCTTTAAGTCAAGCTCCTCCAGAGAAACAGGTCCAACAGAATATAGATAAATAGATTTATTTAAAGGCATTGTCTCATGTGATTATGGAGGTTGAAAAGTCTCATGATCAGCTCACTATAAATTATGGCTGAGATAGTATAGTTCCAGCCCAAGTGCAAAAGCCTAAGAACCAGGAGGGTGGATAGTAAAAGTGCCATTCTCAGGGCAGTAAGCCCATGTCCAGATAAATGGTCAAACAGATAGAATTCTCCATTTGTCTGTGTTTTCTATTCAGACCTTCAGTGAATTGGATGATGCCCTTCCACGTCATGGTGGACAATCTGCTTTACTCAGTCTGTCTGAAACACTAATCTCGTCCATAAGCCCTATCGTTGAAAAACCCAGATACAATGTTGAACCAAATATCTGAGTACCTTGTAACTCAGTCCCGTTGACACATTAAACTAACCATCCCAAATAAACGAAAGCGTACATGAACTTAAGATACTTGGGTTGATCATGTATACTGATGTGTGGAATTAAGAGATGACTTCTATAGTGGACTGAAAAGATTTGTACCAGTTTAGATGGTTATAATATTTCATAGTCTTTAATTCCTAACTTTATTTTTGCTTTTGCTACTTATTACATGCACATATATGTGTACACTTTCACACATATGTTCCTTAAAAGTAAATGATCTTTATTCTATTTCAAATGTGAAAATATTTTTCTCTAGTGCCTGGTACTTAAAAAGGGGAAAATCCATAAAATTATGCATAAAGTGAATAAAAACTTGAAAAATGAAACCATTTATATTAAACAAATTTTATATAAGCAGTTTTCTGGGACTGGCCACTGCTATTAAACATCAATACTAATGCTATGACACGCCTAGCTTTTAGATTATAATAGATTCATCAAATGTTTGGCATACCAAAGAAAAGACATAATTCAATTTCCTTTTCAAAACAGACTTCTTGAGCCATCACAAGACACAGCAATATTGTCACTATATTAAAAGCTTTGTGGTGGTGGTAAATTATTTTGAAGTACTGATGGTGTTACTGTGCCAATTTCATTTTACAAATCTGCATGATGTATATGAAAGAACATCATTATATTTCTGCTCCATGGCTCATGGAAATTCTTCAGTGCTTTCTGAATATGAAGTCTGTTCCATATACACTCCTCCCTATCCATACATCCCTTCGTTAATACCCTACTGGTATATTTAGCTAAGACTGTGGTGCACAGTGGAGTAGTCAACTATTAATCTAAGGAATCTTTCATGCTCAGATATACCTAAACCTCTCAGAAACCTAAACCTAAACCGCTCAGAAACTCAGATATACCTAAACCTCTAGTCTGCTAATATCTCTTCCAGATTTTAATTTTTCTCTTAAACGTTGTCAGGAAGGAAAATCTCAACAGATTTATATTAGCTACTCAAAGTAATACTGGCTTTTTATGTGAAGAATCACAAACTTGGTAAATCCCAGGATCTTGGGATTATGACCTGAGCCAAAGACAGAGGCTTTAACCCACTGAGCCATCCAGGTGCCCCAACAATATTGAATCTTCTAATCCATAAACACAATATATCTTTTCAAATTTAGCTTTTCTTAGATTTCTTTCATCCATGTTTAATAATTTACCATCTAGAGATTCTAAACATATTTTGGAGAATTTATACCTAAGTTTTTTTTTCTTTTTCTTTTATTGTTTATGATACTTCATTTTTATGCCAATTTACAACTATTTGTTGCTAGTATATGGGAATATAATTCATCTTTTTTTTTTTTTTTTGGCATGTTGGCCAGTGTTCTGTGATCTTACTAAACTTCCCCTCCCTCCCCCAGTAGATTTGCATAGCTTCTTTGCTATCAAAGAAGCCTTTTTTTTTTTTTTAATGTTGTAATCTGGTATTGCACTTAGTAAAGTCAAATGAAAGGATGACTGATTTTTTATCTTAAGGGAAGAGAGACTAGTGCTATCCCTGTATAAGACAATTTTTTAAGTCATCAGATTGGGTAGATAAGTTAAATATATCCAGACCTTAAGATAATTTACTAATTTAAAGTTTTATTAATATTCCTGCTTAATCTATGTTAAAGATGAACTGTTTTTGTATTTCTTTACTGCTTTATTCCTATGGGAATAATAGTCCATTTCCAGTAATAAAAGGGAACTCACTAAATCTACAGAAATTGGTTTTAAATTTTAGAATTAAAAAAGATCATTTAGCCTAGATGCTTTTGTATCTTTTACCTCAAGGAAATAAAACTTGTAGAGAAGCAGACACTGAAAAAATTGACGACTTTTATGTAATCCTACACTCTTTGTTTTCAACTGTCTTCTACATACTAATGCCAATAAGGGGAATTTTTTTTGTTGAGAAATTATTTCAAAGTTTCAATCTTACATGGGAAAGTGTATTTATTGTTTTATAACAAAGTATCTCAACACAAGACAACAAACATAAACAATTTCATTTAGTTCCTGCAGATGAATGGTTTAGCTGGGTAGTTCTGGCCCATCACCAGGAATTGCAGTTAAACTACTGGACAGGACTATAGTCCTTTAAGGGATTAACTTGAGCTACCAGATGTGCTTCAAGAGGACCTACTCACTTGGCAGTTAACTGGAGGTATCTCATAGATCTCTCTGTAGAGTTCATGACATGAGCATTTGGATTCTCTTAGAGTGATCAAAGAAAAAGGGCATGAAACAGTGAATGAGAGCAACAAAAATGGAGTACAGTGTCTGACTTAATTACTGAAAGTGACATACAATCCCTCTACCATGTTCTAGTGGTCACACAAAGCAACTTTGGTAGGGTGTGAAAGTGGTTCCACAAGTGTATTGATACCACATGATAGGGATCATTGGGACCATTTTGGAAGTAGGCAGTTGTAATATAGTAAAACCTGATAGTATGAAATGTCATGAAAAGCAACTTTAATCATTTTCTGTGTGAAAGTAGACCTTTAAAAACTTAATCCTTCAAATGTTTTAGGGAAAAATGTGATTCTACCAGTTTGGTTTGATCTGAGAATGTATTTCTTAACTTTTGCCTATTTTGAAAGATTCATTTGTGATCGCATATTGAGTAGTTTTGTGATTATTGCAGATGATATATTCAGTGAATGACAGGAAAGGATTTCATGAGCTGCTTTCATGCAGAGGAGAAGAGTGCAGCAGAGGAAATACAATCAGTATCCCCAGATCACAAGACAATGAAAAGCTCTTTCAGATACTGGTGGGACTTTACTAATGTGAAGTAGTAAAAAGATTACCAAGATTTCACACTGCTAGGTCACTTATAGATATACCATTCCATACTCCCAATGATATTGAAAACAGTTCAGACTCCTGAACACTTCTATTTTTTCCTACTCTAATAACACTTAGGGGAAATAATTTGCTTCATTTCTCCTTCTTGAAAAGAAAAGAAGTTTTTTCAGATAAATGAGAAATCAATATTTCAGTCAGGTCTTGATTTTTTCCATCTTAAATTTATCATGTGAAACTTGCTTAATCATTGGAGAGAGGCATGATGTTTATGAGCTGGTTTTGATCCAGAATTTCATTTTTAAGAGCAGAAATATGTTAAAAAGCATGTTTATATTTTGTAAGAACAAGTAACAGCATAATTATTAGAGGAAAAAATATAGGTAAGTAAAATGTTAAAAATGTTACCCCCAATTCCACCACTGAGATAATACTAAAAAGCTAATTTAAAACTTGCATATACTCATTTATGTAAATAAAAATTCTGAAATTGCTTGCATCTGCAAACATTTTAATGTTATTTTGTTCTATGGATAAGTCAATATTGAATCAATCCAAATAAGGTAGATATTTTTGTTACATTTATTATTAAAAATCTGAAAGGAATATTCTAGAATACAAAATCTGTATTCCTTTTAAATTCTTTAAATACTTTTTTTCTGGTAAGTTCTTCGATATGCAATTTACAATGGCTTTCCAGAAATCTCCATAAATTTACATGCCTGCCAATTCTGCATCTTAATTTACATTCTTGCCAACTCTGCATTTTAGCAACATTTATTTTAAATTATCCAAAAGGCGAATGATTTTGTTTTAACATCCAAATCTTTAAATAGTGAATCAAAATGTATTTGGTGTTTCATAATTTTCATTTTTTTTTTGAAATATGTTTCAACTTTGTTTTCCTCCTTACTGTTCTCCTTACAAAGGACTTGATTAATTATAATGCTCTTAATCTTTGGCCCATTCTTGTTCCTCTATTTTTATGTGTATATTTTTAATAATAAACATCAAAGTACCCACCACATAACTTAGTAACTGAAATGTATCCAAGCTTTGATCTCTCTGTGGACATATTATCCCCTTGCCTCCTCCAGAGTTAAACACTATTCTGATTTTGCATTGATATTCCAATGCCATTTTAAATAGGAAGTTGTACAGTGTTTAATTGTATGCCAAAACAGCATGGTATTAATTTGTCATTGTTAGATCTTTAGAAAAAGGATATTACCCAATGGTTTTTTAAGATTTCATTTTTTTCCCAAGCAATATGTTAATGTTCAATATTGCATAATATTTTATTGTGTAAATATACCACAATTTGTTACTAGATGTCTTCTTTGTGTGTTTAGGTGGTTTTCACTTTGGGCTTATTATGAGTCCTTATGTGAATATCTTCATGTATGTAATTGTGTAAGAGATTTTCTAAAGTATATACACAAAGGCAATCTTGATCGTAAGATACTTACTGTTTAACTTAATAAAATAGTGCCAAATTGTTTTTCAAAGTGGTATACTAATTTACATTCCTAGTAGCTATATAGAAGATCTTTATTTTCTACAATTCATGGTATTGCCACCCTCCTTAGTATTTGCCAACCAGACATGAAAAATATATTTGTGGTCTTCACTTACATTGTATTTACATCATTAGTCATGCATACTTTTGTTTTGTGAAATGTCTGTTCATATCCTGTAACCAGTTTTCTACTGGGTTCTCTTTTCCTTTTTCATGTGAATATGATTCCAAAGTTTTGATTTATATGTATGACAAGTATTTTCTGCACTTTGGGACTTCTCTTATTTTACTTCCTAAATGTATTTTTTAATGAAGAAAAATTAACTGAAAATTAGTTGAATTGATATATCTTTTTGACATTTTTGTGTCTTGCTGAGGAAACCCTTTCTTATTCCAAGTTAAAAATGTCTCCAGTTATCTTTTGTTCTCCTTAATGTCATGTACTCCAGGGTTCAGTGTTCTTAGGAAGTCTGGTCTTGAGGCAACTCCATAATTTCAGGGATGCCCATGTTTTTCACAGTTGTTCCTCCAAGCTCATTTTTTTCCCCATCTCTGGCCCCACTGGTATGCCTGCCCTGTGTCCCTGGAAGTGAAGCCCAGGCCTCATGTTACCTTGGGCTCAGTTTAGTTGTTGGTTGTTGTCTTGGAGGCTTCTCTTTTCTGTGAGACCATAGATACCTCAAACTGTGAGGCATGGATGATAGCTGTACAGGTGTCGAGTGAGAGTCCTTTATAAGATTCCTACTCCTCTCGAAGCAGACAACCAAGGGGTATATTTCTTTACCTTACCAAGTTGTAAGAGCTCTTTAAGAATCTTTTTCACTCTAGGATAGCTAATTCTAAACATTGCTGTTGTCTTTTAGAGTTGATAGTAGTAGATATAACTTTTTACATTTTAATGTTTTACACAGCAACTTTGCCTTTATGATTTTTTTTCCTTTTAGATTGCAGAAGACCTTCCCTAGACAGTCTACAGATTATTACATGTATTTCGCCTCCTATCTATATAAGCTAATTTTTATATTTAAATCATTATTCTTCACATATTTGTCTTAATGAAAAAATAAGGGAGCTATATTTGTTTTTATCAAATGTGCAGACTGATGATCCAACACATTACTACAGAAAGAAAATCCTTTGCTTGGAAATGCTGTCTATATAACACATATGGTGTCATTTGGACTTTCTGTCCTTTTATACAAATCTTTTGTTTATTTTGCCACCAGGATAACCACCTTTTAATATCTAGTATAGTCTTGTCTCATTACTCTTGAAAATTTTCTCTTTCATATATTTTTTTTTTCTCTTTTGGAGGAAACTTTAGAATTACTTTGTTCCAAAAAATTCCACTGGGACCTTAATTCAAATTGCATTGAATTTATAGATCAATTTAAGAGAAAATGGATAGCTTTACAGTCTCAAGTGTTCCTGTCCAGGAACATCATATGTCTCTTCATTAATTCACACTTTCTTTTATGTCTCTTAGTCAAATTTTCCTCATAAAGTTCCTCCAAATGTCTTGTAAAATTTGTCCTTAGTCATTTCACAATTATGTTAATGTTTTAAACCTTTCATTGGTTATTCGGTAATATATGAGCTCATAGTCACTGTAAATCAAACAATACAAACGTATGAAACAAAGTGAAGGTCTGTGTGAATAACTCGATGCAGATAACAATAATCCTTCTGTGCATATTTCAAGATAGACTCATGCATGTAGGTCCAGTGTTATTCTTTGTTAGTATTTTAACAGAAGTAGGATTATTCTATATTCTGGAATTTATGTTTTTGTTAAAAGCATATTTTGGAAATAGTTTCATAACAATTCATCTGGCTTCACTCCATTTTTAGTCACTGGATACCTTTCTGACATAAGGATTTATCATAATTAAGCTATTCTGTTGGACCAGAGATATAGATATAGATGTATAGTTTTCCTTTTTTTATTTCTGAAAATGGAAATATAAACCTCTGAATACAAGTGTATTTATGCAAATCTTAATCTTTCTAAAATAGGTTTTTAGAAAAATAATCATTGGCTTAAAGATATGGTGCAAAATTGATCACTATAGCAAATGATAGTTTATACTTTTCGATCATTGTTGACACTATTGTTAAAACTAGATTAATAACTGAGCAAACATGATAATGCATTATTTTATCTATTGACTGATTATTAATGAAGTTGAGCATTTTTTCCCATTTTTTTTTGCTCTGTATGTATTTTCTGCTTGCAATCTGTTTGTATCCTTTACCATTCTTAACTATGCATTCTTTCTTGTCAACTTTATTGTGCACCTTAATCTCCCAATTCAAAGGAAATCTATATCTTCCACGCTTCCACCTAATTTGATCTTAGTATACAGAAACTTCAAAAGTTACACTGTAGAGTCAACATTCATAAGCGAGATTGGTGTGCGGTTTATTTTATTATGTTGCTGCTGTGGTCCAGGATACATAGCAGGGATTTTAGTACCTTATCACAAACAAACATGCTTCAAGTATCTTTTTGCTTGCATTTCTCTCCTTCATTTAAGCTGTGGAATCTTTTAATGCTCCCTGATTTGGGTGGAGAGGGTATTATTTCTCTTTTCTTACAATTAAGTATAAGTCCCCATTCGTGACCTTTCAGGAAGTGTTGAATGGGAACTTGTTCTGCTTGTCTACCCACCCCCAACCCTTGCAATGAACATCATGCAAGTTTTTACCTGCTCAGTAGCTTTCCTGGGGTTCTAAACTGTTTGTTTATCTAAAATGGATGTGTGTCTAGTATATATTATATATTATGTAGAATAAGCCACATTATTTTGAGAAGCTTGATCAGAAGAAGGAATACTACCCTTAGATTATCCATTTATTGTTATCAAATGCTTGTTCTTCTGTCTCGGTTAATACAACCTTACAGGTAGGTTCCTCATCTGTCCTGGTTTGTGCCTGCTTCCTCTCATTTCTTCAGTTTAGGTTTTTGTGGTGCTATGCTAGGATATCCTCTATTCACTTAATTTAGCATTGCACTGCTTGCTTTAGAAAGGCAAGTGTTTTTATGGATGATGACTTTGTTTTGTCTCATGCCATCTGTATTACTTGAAACTATGGTTTGCATTCTGTTATGCCCCTGAGGATTTTTATTTCATTTAATCATTTACTTTTTTCTCTACCTCCATGACTATAAAGTTTGAAAGGTAGTTTTTCTGTTGAATTCATTTTACTTATTTTTTTTCTTTGCCATCTTTGTACTCATAAAATTTGAGTCCTGCCTCATTCGTGTAGTGAGCAATCTCTGCCTAATTCAAGATGCTAGATAAACTAGAAATTAGAGAAGAAGGGAAGAAAGTAAGTTAACAGTAAAGGATATAGTTATAACAGCATGAAGAATAAAGCAACAATTATAAAACTTTAAGATAGTTAAAGTTAGAAAAAATGAAATTCTGCATAAATTTTTGACTACTAAGAAAACTTTGGGTTTTTAATTTATTGTAAGTAAAGTTTTACCTCAAAACTCTGTCCTTTATTTCTTGTTGAAGCAGAGCCATATTTTATTACTGTCATCAGCAAGCTCAATAAATCAAGAACACATCCTTCACTAAAAGGGTTTCCTGTAGTTTGAGCTTTCCTGTTTTAAATGAATTTAGTTCTTAGTTCTTATAATAATACACTTACATATTTGAAGCTTTATTTCAATTAATTGTGTATGATGTGACAGTTTTGTTAGTAAGTTGCCTTAAATGGTCTTATTAATGCAACCTAACTAAATGGGTAAAAATTAAATCTTCGTAAGTAAAATTATTTCAAGTTAACAGATTGAGGACAAATCTGTCAAAAGTGGTACGGGAGATCCAGAAGATACGGCTCTTGTTCAAATAGCTTACAATCAGACTGGCAAGAGAGAATGTATCAGTGAGCGCTCAACACTGGCATTTGTAAGGAATTTCTGTTTTAAATCCAGGTTTTTTTACCTTTACAAATTAAATGTCTTTTAAAAATGAAATATTCAGTAGAGATTGACTCTACTTTCCCATACTATGGCAAAGACCATCAAATTTCATTTCTTGAATATTTTTTTTCCTTTTTAGTAACTTAATATTTCACTACTGACAAAATAGACTCTTTAACTTTTTAATGGTCTCTTTGAGCAGTGGTTATTTATCTTTTTGAAGTCTTAGACCTCTGAGAATCTGATCTATGTTCAGGGCACTCATCTCCAGGAAGATGCTCATGTGGCTACACATTTACAACACACTTAATCATGCATAAAAATTTTAGAGGATTTATGGAAACCACGATATAGCAATTAGATTTCTGTGGATCACATATTAAGAGCGCCTGTCTTATATTTTTCCATGATACTTATATCAGGATATTAATATATCAATGTGTGTGTGTGTAATGTATATACAGTAAATATTAATAGTAAATATGAGGAGTGTCCTAGTTTATGTCAATTATCCCTGTTATCCATTTGATTAAGCATTTATCTTTTTTCCTTTTTTAAAATAGAGGTATTGATAGTTGTAACAAGTAAGGTTGTGTTGGCACAAGTTCTTCTTCTTTGTTCTTCTGCCACAGTCTCCCTGAATAGTGTATGGACACATGTACAGTGAACAGAAAAATTTCACTTTGATATGTGTGTATCTTTACAAAATGATAAGCAATGATCTGTTTTCCTCCATTGGTTCTAGGTGTAAGAATTGAACGTTTGTCTTCAATAAAAGGATACCGGTTGCCTCTGATAAATCAAAGGATGATGTAACCTGGGTAAGAAAAGAATGAAAACCATTTCTAAGAAAGGCCTCTTAGGGTATCAGTGGTGTCATAACTCTTTAAGTTGCAAAAACCAACATGGCACACCAGTCAGTGAGGTTGTTAGAAGGTGGAGGAGGATCAGTAATGTATCCTCCAGATTGAGAAGACATGTTAGTACTGAACTGAAGCAAGCCACTCCATACCATTTACAGAGTTTTTATTCAGGGTAACTTACTGATAGGGATAAGCAGGCAGGTGGATAGATGATCCAGAACCCTGCATAGCTGTTCTTTGCTCCTATTCTCTGCAACTGTTGTCCACCAAGGCTAGATCTCAACCCATAGCTTTTATAGAGTGAGGGGTATGGTGGTAACATCACAGAATAATTGTCTAAAGTAGCACCACATGTGCACCCGTCATCTCTACTAGTTATCTAAAGTGGTGGTATGCCAGGAGGGATCTCTCCTAGTTATCTAATGTGGCATCATCTGTGTAAGAGGGAAAAACAGGGTGGAGAACAAAGATGGAGTCAATGTTGTCAGCTCTCCTACAGAGGTACATCTGAAATACTGTAAATTTACAGATTAGGTACATGTGAACGTTGTGCAGGAAATACTTCATGCCAGATCTTACAGACATAGTCTTAATGCCTTTGCTGTTTACTTATTACATGATATAAATCAGTAAGTGCTTTTTTAGTAATACTTGTTTGTTTTGCAGTAACCTTGGCACTGAGTTCAGAAGTTCATTTTAAAGTATTAATTTTTATCTCTTAAGAAATTTGATGCTGAATGTGCCATTGCATTTACTATATGAACTTTACCATCTGTAATCATCAGTATAGTCATAAAAATGATACAAAAATTCACAAAAGTATCTCAATATTGGTCAGAAGTTGACATCTATTTTAATAAGACTGTACCTGTAGATGATACTTGTACCTATAGATGCTGAAGGTACATTCACAGATAATCTGTAAAGCGTACCTATTCATTGAGATCAATGATTCAATTATAAATTATAGTTTACTCACTTTTGGTGATCTTGTCTCCTGAAACTGGTCTCTCAGTCTTCTCTATCTGAGTGAATGACCTACCATAGGTAGGTCATTAAATACTTAAAATTTTTTTGACACTCCTTACAAACAGTGTGTGAGTCTCAATTCCCTCCATTTGTAAACAGGGAAAACATATTCCCACTTCATGGGATTTTTGATCAGATTAGATAAAACTGCATTGGTAAATAACCACAATTGACTCATAGTAGGAATTCAATAAATAGAAATTCTATTTTGGATTATAACTTCACGGAGTATTTGGGGTTTTACCTTTTCCATTGGAAACTTAGAACTGCCTAAAATGCTTAACATTAATATAAAGCTGATCATAATAAGTTTTTGCCTTGTGCTAAATAATTCACCCTGGAATATTAGAATGAGTGTTGTTCATTCCCCTCTGTTGTGTCAGGCATGCCAGTAACTATATTTGCATTTTCACCATGATTATTTGTACTTTGATTTATGATGCCATTTTCTCTTCTCCAGTTTGAACTCTGATATTACCCGGCTCATTTCCTATTTTTGTCACTGTTTCCCAGGGCTGAAATATGTTGATAAATTTGTTTTGAGAGATTATTCTTCTTGTGTTTCAGCTTTATTTATTCATATTCCATAGTTTTTTACTTGATTTTTTCTCAAGCTTCTCTTTATGTGTAAATTTTACCTTCATACTCCTGTCACATTGACTAAGGTTTGTTGGAAAAGTAGAAAGAAACTGATATGATTATAGGATTAGGTAGAGGATAAAGAAAAACTAATTTTTCATAACTTACAGTCCAAGAATATGAGTTACATTAACACTAGACCAGCCATATTTTGTTCATGTTATAATTGATAAGCTATTGACAAAGAATCAAATAGACTTAACAGTACAGTTATAATTGGCTACCTTTTTACAGTAAGGCTTGCTAGAAATAATTTAATTCTCTCTAAACAATTGGTTTATATTACCAGGAAAATCTTGGCTGCTTATGAATTGTAATGTAACTTTTCAAATTAAAAAAGAATCCATGTATCAGATTTCTTTTATCAAAATTCAATGATAATAAGACCTTGTTTTTTGACCATTTCTCAGCATGGAGTAACACCCACTTACAAAAAGCTTGATAGTTTTAAGTTTTCTGTATTATACTCATTCCTCTGCCACTTAGGTTGAACTTCTTTTTCAAAATAATGATCTTTTTTTTTTTTTTAAAGATTTATTTGAGAGAGAGAGAGAGAGAGCGTGAGAGGGGAGAGGTTAGAGGGAGAAGCAGACTCCCTGCTGAGCAGGGAGCCTGATGTGGAACTGGATCCTGGGACTCCAGGATCATGACCTGAGCCAAAGGCAGTCGCTTAACCAACTGAGCCACCCAGGAACCCTAATGGTCTTTTTCTAACCACTTTTATTTCTAAACGCAAAGACAGACAAGTGTTAAGGTTTATTTTAATCAATGGCAGTTTGAACATGTTGAGAAATTCTAAGTTGGACCTTCTCTCTAAAGAGTCAGTTTTTCAGTACTAATTCTGCAAAACCTGGCTAGACTACTTAGAGCACACACAGAACAAGATTAGAGAAGCCAAGGAAAATGTATCAAATCAACAGTGATCCTGATTTCTAGTTCATACTTATTTTTAGAAAGCACAATTAGAGAAAATGGTAGATTCTAGGATTAAATACACAAAAGAAATGAAAACTTAGTTAATAGGAGAGGTGGAATTCTTAAGTCAATTTGATCCTGATTAATGTTAACAACAACAACAAAAATGAAGTCCTGTAATATAGCAAGAATAGGCTTTTAAGGACCTAACCAGGGACGCCTGGGTGGCTCAGTTGGTTAAGCGGCTGCCTTCAGCTCAGGTCATGATCCCAGCGTCCTGGGATCGAGTCCCACATCGGGCTCCTTGCTTGGCAGGGAGTCTGCTTCTCCCTCTGCCTCTGCCTGCCACTCTGTCTGCCTATGCTCGCGCTCTCTCTCTCTCTCTCTCTCTGACAAATAAATAAAATCTTTAAAAAAAAAAAAAAAGGACCTAACCAGATATTAGACCTATTAACTGGTCCCCAGCCTTTCTTAGTGGATATATTGCAAGGAGAAATAACACATGTCTATATGTAAAGGTTCTTTAAAACTTTGATTATTAAAAGAAGAATCATTTCGAAAATGATTTCATGCTTTATCCTTAGACATGCTGTCACCCACATTTGTATATAAAATACTTTCTTTTGGTTGAAATCAAATAGGAAACTTTATAACTGTCATGGTTTCTGAGTTTTGATTTGGTATAATTATTATAGATGTGATTTTTTTAATATCTCTGTAATGGAAGCAGCAATGTTATGTATACACTTAAGCATTTTTAAAATAGAGATTAATTAAGTACTGCACACTCAGGTTCACTGTTAGAACTTACATGGTACAGTGTCAAGCTGTTCCAGGTCCCAGTCTTTCTCTTATAGAACTGAGCTTTAGATTATCTCAAGAGTTAAATAAACAACACTTTAAGTTGAATTATGAAGGATGAGTATTCATGGGAGAGACCAGAGAAGAGTCGAAGGATGAGAGTAAGCTTGGCTTCTTTGCCAACCACATAGTCTTTCCAAACCTTCTCCCCTTTTTGTTTTTTAGCACCAGAACGTGTAACACTGCTGGACAGAGGACAAAGAAAATGGGAATAATAATTAAGGGCAATATGATATTTTTCCATACTGCTAAATTTAATAAATCTAAACTTTTTTTTATCTTGAAATCACATGCTTCCTATTTTTGTTGTTTCTATTTTCTTTAATTAAAAAGAGAAGGTAGTTATACATGGTAGGCTTTTTTTTTTTTAACTTTAAATTAAAGCTTGCAGTCTTATGTCGGCTCCTTCAATTAAAAAAAAAAAAAGGAAAGATATGAAATCCAAATCTTAAGATGTTTGCCTCAAGTTTTTTACATCACAGCAGTCTCTTTCCCCAGGAAGTCACTTTGGTTTTGTTGCTCAGTTTTTATGTATACCCTTTGTTATAATTTAACCCACCACTTGACCTGGAATCCCAATTCTGCCACTTGCTAAGTGAGTAAATTGAAGCAAATTACCTATCTGTGTCTATTTCATCATTATACAATGAGAATTATATAGGGACCTACCTCTCGAGGGTTTCTGTAATGTTTGAGTTAATCCATAGAAAGTGTCTGGAACTGTGCCGGTTAAGTTCCTTCTGAATACTAGTTAACATTATAACCAATACCATACTTGCATTTTCAACACCTTAATGTTTATTTTACCTTTAAAACTATAAATTGAACAGTCACCTTACAAATAGCAGGTAGATCACACTTTCCTCAACCTAGAGGATCCCAGCATATTCCCCAGAATCTCCAATCTCTGTTTTCTTCAGTGGGAAGCATAATTTGGCTTAATTGAAGAAGCTCTGTTCTAGGCTTTTCCCTTGACTCTTCCTCAGGTGCATGGAGATGAACTAGCTGCTGAAAAGTAATAATAAGTTCATCCTTATTGGTTGTAGTCTTTGGGTGCACTATTAGGTGCCTCTTTCAACTTCAGTCCACACAGATGTTAAGGAAGGGGCACTGTGTTACAACTAAATCTAAGATCTCATGCCTGAAACTTGAAATAAAAGTATCCAGGGGAAGTCAAACAGCAAACTTTTCAACTTTGAAGTAATATAAAATTACTACTTAATAATTTTCCATGTCATAACACTTATAACAGTTATTCCAAAAAAATACAGGAGAGACTACCATGAGTCAGATACTGCTAGGTACTTGGAATACAGAGAGTAATAAGATATCATTTCTCTCTATAGAGGCTTATAGAGTAGTGTGAGGATTGCACTCTATATAAACGAATGTAACAGACCATTCCAAGTACTATTCAAGATGTTCCTACAGAATGTTTGATATATTCATGTTGGGAGGCATGTATCATTGATCTGTATAGGACTTCTCTTTAGGATCTTGAGAGGGGAATAAGTATGACTGTCAGTCCACACTCCTAGTAGTGGGAAAAACAGGTCTGAAACTCAAGTCTAAGAATAGGGTTTGGTGATGAAGAAGGGGAGTAATTACCACAGTCTGAGGAGATCAGATTCTGGATGAGCCAGGACTGGAAGTTGAGCCTGTGTATGTAGAGTTATAACCATCCATGTACAGTATTTACCATCTCAGACTGTCTCAGACTAAGGTTGTTTTGGGGGCCAGAAAGCAGGATTAGCCATAAAAATGAAGTAACCAATTTCTGCTAGAGAAAAAAGGGGTGAATGCAGAGAATTGAATCAGATAAATTTGATACTAATGTCTTGAGTTTGGTCCCTTATCAACCTGAAAGTGTTCAGGACAAGGAAGAAACCGTGAAGTTCTAATTTTCCTGCTGTAAGTCATTCTCTACAGTATACTTTGAAAAGTTTATTACATTTGTAAGATTGACAAATTATTCTCCAGCTACATAGTTATATGATTTTACTGTTACTCTGGATAATAAAGAAAATTAAAATGCTATTGGATGATGGGAAATGTATTAAAAATTCCAAGTAATTACTGCTAATATGTTATATATTTATATATATACATATAATACTGTATGTTAACTAACTGGAATTTAAATAAAAACTTAAAATACATGTATAATTTTATATTTCCATATCAAAGTAAACATGTATAATATTTTATGTGTATATAGGTACATATTATATATAGCTACTTGATGTGTACCAACTCTCCCCTTTTCCACACACAACTATTAAATAGGTTTTGTCCATGTATAACAACCACCTGTTTAACTGGTATTATGATTTAGTTTTAAAATTCAGCTCTAACAAAGTAACTTGGTACTTCAAATGTCTCTCTAATAATTAAACATGAAATTTTTCATAGAAATGTAAAATTTTGTCTTTGAAAAGAAAAACTTCTATAATTTAAAGAGGATATTAACTTGTGTTTGGTTTCTAAAAGTTAATTACATGCACTTTTATGACTTAAGTTCATACATTAATTCTGGATAGGCTTCTACTTTGGAACAGATGGGTAGAATTTTTCATAATTAATATATTAAAAATGATAAGTTCCTTTTGGCCATGTTTGTTCAGAAGCTAGGTATTTATTATGAGACTTTATTACAAAATGATCTTTATTTTTAAATTTTTGTGAGTTAAATGTTCATTTTTAAGAAAATTCTCAAGTTATGGAATGTGTACACTGGGTACAACTAAATTCTGAATACCTTTAACCCATGAACAGTTGTGGATTCAGCGTTTGTATGTGTGCACGCATGCTCATGTGCACGCATAACATCAAAACATGCCCATGTGAGCTCTTACTATCATAATATACTAGCTTCTGACTTCTGTTTTATTGTTCAAAAGTTCGTTCTCAGTCCACTGGTGGTTCCTTTTTTCAAGATTCTTTGTTCTTCTGTTTCCTTATGAAATGTACAGGTTTGGTTTTGTTATTCTTGTTGTTTTTAAGGATTTATGCTATATCTGAAAATCTAAGTAGTTGATCAATTTTGAATAACTCTCAGCTATTGTTCTCCTGTCATTCCCTCTGCCATTTCCTTCAGGAATGCCTAAACATAGGTTGGCTTTGTCGTTTTGCCCAAGAAGCCTCTGATGCTCTTATCTCTATGAGTTACTTGTAGTGAGTTCCTCCTGCTTCTGATCTACCACTTGTCTCTAGATGTGTGTCATCTGCCTTTAAACTCACAGAATTTTTCCCAAGTATAATCCTTTGTTTTCATTTCTAGATACACCATTGTTTTTCTTTCCTATAAGTGCTTTAGTGTGACTAATTATAAATATCTCTATTGAATACTTCTAGCTTAAGAAATTCTTAGGATGTGTCTGGTGACTTCCACTCATTGTAAGTTGTTTACTCTCATATATTTGTAACTTGGATTTGAGCACAACTTCAATTTTTGTTTTTGGTTTTTTAAGTTCAAATGCAAATTGGGTTGGGAGAAAAACTCTCCAGAAGGGCTTGGGTACTAAAACCTGCTGGTGTTTCACCTAAATTCCCCTGATCTTTTTTTTTTTTTTTTTTTTTTTATTTGTCAGAGAGAGAGGGAGACAGAGCGAGTGAGCACAGGCAGACAGAGTGGCAGGCAGAGGCAGAGGGAGAAGCAGGCTCCCTACTGAGCAAGGAGCCCGATGTGGGACTCAATCCCAGGACGCTGGGATCATAACCTGAGCCGAAGGTAGCCGCTTAACCAACTGAGCCACCCAGGCGTCCCTCCCCTAATCATTTTTATAGTTAATGTATATCCATCTCCTAATTTCTGTGTGCTTTGCCTCTTCTGTATGCTCCTTTGGAGGGCACCCTTTGGGCTAATGGAGCTATTTTATTTATTTTTTCATAGACTGAGAGTCAAAGTGTCTATGTCCCCAACTAGGTGGATTGTAGCCTCTGACTGACTGGTGCAGAAGTAGAAAAGCTCTGCTCACTTGCTTTGAGGCATCACCAATTCAAAAGCATAATTTATACCTTCAAGTGTAGGAACATAAGAGGCTAGGTCTATGCCTGAGTTGTTGGTTTAGGGGTCTTTTTTTTCTCTTTCCTGTCCTATTTCCCCAACTTGTTTAACTTGTTTCTCTTGGAGAGTACTTGCTTTTGCTTACAGATCCTCATCTCAAGGTCTTCTGCTAAGGAACATGATTTAAGCCACTTAGCTTCTTGAAGTTTTCTCAAGTGCTCCAGTGGTATGGGCTATGTATGGCAATAGAAATTTAAATGCAAACGTGTGTGGTAGAGTAAATTTGGGATTATAGTTTTTTAAGGAAGACTTCTTTACCTCAACCTTAAGCCAAAACTGAGAAAGGGAAGCTTTTCATTGTTCTTAATAGCTGGCAGATTTCCCAACTCTTTTTTTTTTTTTTTTTTTTTTTGTCTTTCACTGCAGGCTTTTTTTTTTTTTTTTCTGTTTTTATTTTTTTTTAATTTCTTTTCAGTGTTCCAGAATTCATTGTTTATGTACCACACCCACTGTTCCATGCAATATGTGCCCTTCATTATATGCACCACCAGGCTCACCCAGCCTCCCAGCCCCACCCCTCCCAAACCCTCAGATTGTTTTTCATAGTCCATAGTCTCTCATGGTTCGTCTCCCCCTCCAGTTTCCCCCAACTCCCTTCCCTCCTCTACTTTCAACAAGAATACAGGTCTTCTAGGACATTGAGTGCATTATGGGAGTTCGTCACTTTTGACCCTCATCTTGCCCTGACCCAACCCAAACCCTCTCTCCTGTTTCTGTAAAGTCAGTGAACCCAAACTTTGAAATTACTGACTTTATTACTAAATTAGGTAGATTATTTTGAATTATCATAACCTAAGCTCATGATATATGTGTGTCTTTGTGTGTATACATTTAGAAAAAATAACTGGGTGTTCAGCTTGACCGGTTGAGGGTAGAAGTGGCACATATTATAGAAACTACTAGATAACACATGACACAATGTTTTGGGAGACAGAAAAAGTGCACTACAACAAAGGATACTGTGATCAAATAAACTTGGGGAATTCAGTTGCTTTTTTTTTTTTTTTTAAAGATTTTATTTACTTGACAGACAGAGGTCACAAGTAGGCAGAGAGGCAGGCAGAGAGAGAGGGAAGCAGGATCCCTGCCGAGCAGAGAGCCCAATGTGGGCTCGATCCCAGGACCCCTAGATCATGACCCGAGCCGAAGGCAGAGGCCCCAACCCACTGAGCCACCCAGGCGCCCCGAATTCAGTTGCTTTACTATTGGATTTTATCTCTCATTCTTGAATTGTATGTTCCATCTACTAGCTTTTGGTACTGAAATGTGATGATTACACCTCCCTATTGCTGTGCCCTCCCTCATATACTATTATCTACTGCTATTTTTATTTTCTTGGCAAGACAACCCCCTTCTGATAATGTACTTGGTCCCATTCCTGTTCCTACTTTAGGAACTGTCCCTTCTCTCTCCTGAATTACTGATTCTCCTCTCTATACAGGATTATTCCTATCACCATAAGAACATTATTTCTCCCTTTGGAAAGCAAAAAACCTTTCTCCTTTCTACCTAATTCCTCCAACTATTGACCCTTTTCTCTTTTTATGCCAAATATTTCCCTATACTCTGCCCATTTTTCTGTTCCATTTTCTCTGGAATCCACCTTAACCAGACTTGTCTCTACCATTCATACTAAGCGTTTACCAAATCTATGATCATTGCCAAATCTAATGATCAGTTTTCAGTTCTTACTATACTTCACATATTTAACTACTTGGTTTTTCCTCAAGCATTTTCTTTCTGTTGATCACAGAATTAACAGTCCGCTTTGTTCTTTCATTCCTACTTCTCTGATCATTTTTAGTTACTTTTGCTTGTTCAGTCTCCTCATCACTTTGTATCTTCTAAAACATGGAGCCTCCAGGGCTCTTTTGAATTTCTTTTCTTTGTTTCATGTCCCCTTTGGTTTCCTCTAACTTTTGACTGTAAAATGCCATCTGTATACTGATGAGTCCCAACTTCATCTCTCTCTTCTACTCCAGATTGATATGGATGCCTGCCTACTCACATTCCCTGTTAGATTTCTATTACATATCTCAAGTTAATGTGAAAAATAAGAACCTAATCGTGTTCACATCAAAAGCTCCTTCTGCAGTCCACTGTTTATGTAAATGAAAACTATTCCTCCAGTTACCGAAAAGAAGTACATTATTTATCTTTGACTATTTTTCACATCCTCCTTGAATACGTCACCAACTTCTAGTGGCTTTACTTTAAAAAATAAAGCCCTTCTCAGCACTTGCGCAGCTGCTATGTGGTCCAAGCCACCATAATCTTTTGCCTAGATTAGTGCAGGTGCCACCTAGCTTGTCTCTCTGCTTCTGCCTTTTGTCCCTCATTAGCTTGTTCTCTAGCTGGAGTGATCCTGTCAAAATGAGTCAAGTCCTATTGCTCCTTTCTTAAAATTGGTCAAGGGCCTTCTGTTTTCACTCAGGTTAAACTCCAAATTTGTTGCCATAACCAAGTAAGCTCTATAGGTCCTGGATTCCATTACTAATCTGATCTTACCTCCTACATTCTCCCCAACCATTCTAATTCAGGGATATTAACCCTCTCTCTGCTTCTTCAAAATATCAATCATGTTTGCACCTCAGGGCCTTTGCATTGGTTTTCTGGCCAAATGTTCTTCCTCTATTTTATTATTTTTTGATGCAGTTGTATATGGGGTTGTTTCCTTAATTTCTTTTTTGATAGTTTATTATTAGTATACAGAAACAGAACAGATATTTGTGTGTTAATTTTCATATCCTGAAATTATGCTAACTTTATTTATTCTAACATGTATTTGATGGGTTCTTAGGGATATATATATATATATATATATATATATATATAATTTGCAAATAGGGAGAGAGATATATATATAGTGGGTTCTTAGGGATATATATGTGTGTATATATATATATACATATATATGTATATATATATATAAAATTTGCAAATAGTGACAGTTTTACTTCTTCCTTTCCAATTTGGACACTTTTTTTGTAATAGAATTCATTTCTTAAAATTTTTTATGGTGTTCAGTTAGCCACAGTATAGTACATAATTAGTTTTTGATGTAGTGTTCAATGATTCATTAGTTAGTATAATACCCAGTGCTCATGACAGCACATGCCCTCCTCAGTACCCACCATCCTATTACCCACCTGCCCTGTCCTCCCCTCTGAAGCTCCCAGATGGTTTTTCAGGGTTCATAGTCTCTCATGATTCATTGCCTCTCTGATTTTGGCCCCATTGCCTTTCCTTCCCTTCCCCTATAGCAGCAATGTTCACAACAGCCAAACTGTGGAAGGAGCTGAGATGGCCTTCAACAGATGAATAGATAAAGAAGATGTGGTACATATACACAATGGTATATTACTCAGACATCAGTAACAATGAATACCGACCATTTGCATTAACATGGATGGAACTGGAGGGGATTATGTTAAATGAAGTAAACCAGGCAGAGAAAGACAATTACCATATGGTTTCACCAATTTGGACATTTTAAAATTTTTTTCTTGCCTAATTGCTCTGGCTCAGACCTTCAACATTGTGTTGGAAAAAAGTAGCAATAGTGGCATCCTGGTCTTTTTTCTAATCTTAGAGAAAACTAGCAAAAATATTGCCCATTACTGCACATCAATATAAAAAAGCTTATTTAACTTATCAAAACCTATTGATTGCCAAAAGTATGCCTTTATGTTAATTTTGTTCATATTTATTGAGCTAAATCCATAGAATTTATTTTTATGTTAATTTATGGTCTTCATATAAATTTTAAAATTTTGTGATGTCTTTTTCTTTTTTTCCACAGATTTAATGTATTATTCATCAATGACATTTTTTGTCACTTTACACTTTTTCTGGTTATTTAAAAGAATGAAAAATTAAAATGCAGAACCTGTTGGATTATTTATTTTAGATATTTCTTCCCTTTAAGTTGGACTGCAAATTGAGTTTCCTCTTGCTTAGGCCTTTTCACAGCTAGGACTAAGAATATAAACATTTATGACTATAGAAGGAAGACAACTTTAATGTGTAGCTTTTTGAAGAGGGGGGGAAAAAGAAAAATTTTGATACCATGTGCCCATCTCAAGACATTCTGAGTGCAGATCTGAGGTTCTAGATTCCAGGTTTGGAGTTTTCCAATGCTAATGTAAACAACTGGCAAACACACTTTAAGATGAATGTAATTATTCCTCTTGCAGGTCACCACCATTGCTTTCTATTCCTCTTTCTTTGTATGAATTTATTGAAAAGAAAAAAAATTATAATGACTATTTTCAGTTTAAAATTCAATAAAGGCTGTTTTTTTTTTTTTTTCAAGAAAAACCAATAGTTTACAATAAGCTTCTTTTAGAAAAAGTTGGAGTGCTTTTCAGTCAGCTGCCTCTACTAGGTGACTCCATGTGTGTGAGCACTTCAAGAAAATAGTTTCTCAGTTTGCTATAGCCTTGTGGGTCTTTTGGATGTAAGCCAAAAGTTGGCTTTCAAGCTAGACGTTTGGGGGGACTTGTCTCTCAGAGGCAGTCTTACAAGCTGTGCCAGATGTGGAGTTTAAACCCTTACCTCCCTAGGGAACAGCGGGGTTTTGAATCCGCTCCCAACTGTGTGTTGTGGTGCTGGTGGTGGGTTTGTGGTGAGATTGTCTTAAGCGTCTCTTTTGATTTGGGTCTTTTCTTCCTTTATTCCATATGTAAAAGTCACTCAGCTAGTGGGGATTTTATCAGAGGAGATTGTTGCATATGTAGCTATAGATTTTGTGTATCTCTTGGAGGAGGTGAGTTTGAGATTCTCCTAGCTGCCGTCTTAAACTGGAACAGTATTTTTTTTTTCTTTCAGCTCTTACTGTTCTCTAATATACTATATCTTATTTATCTTTATTTCTGTTTTCCACCTTAAGATCTACAACAATGGAGATTGTCTGTTTTATCAGCTCTTTTATCTCTAGCACATACACTAGTACTTGAAGTATATGTGCTCAATGAATTTGTCATAAACGGATGATTAAATGAATAAAGCATAGAAACCTCTTTTGTACTGAAGTGATCTGTAAAGGACGAATATTAGAAAATGATTAGACAAGAAATACTTTGTGTTCTTTTTCATTGAATCCTCTATATTTTTACTTTATTATTTTGTATCTTTTATAGTCATAAACCTGAGTTGCTAAGGGCAGGCTCTGCCAGCAAGAGCATTCATAGGGGATGACTCTGTAGGTTATCAGAACACAAATTGTGGCTCCACCACTTACCTGTAATTTTTGTCCAGTTACTATCTGATTTAAATATTAGTTTTAAGATTTTTATTTATTTATTTGATGGAGAGAGAGATCACAAGTAGGCAGAGAGGCAGGCAGAGAAAGAGAAGTTTCAGGCTCCCCGCTGAGCAGAGAGCCTGATGCGGGGCTTGATCCCAGGACCCTGAGACCATGACCTGAGCTGAAGGCAGAGGCTTTTAACCCACTGAGCTACCCAGGCACCCCTAAATATTAGTTTTAAACTATGAAACAGAAAAGAAAGTAGCACCTACTTTAATTAAATATTTTGAAGATTTAGTAAGATAATCTCTAAGATAATTAAGATGAAGTAGCTAATAACTGGGAACTGCTGCTACTTTTACTATTAACATTATTATCTGACAGGCTAAAACCTGGATACAGCCTTTTCTAGTAATGGAGTTCTAGAGGATAGCGAAATATATGCCATCTGCTTCAGTAAATTAAGAAATTTATTAGAAGATAATTTGCATGACTAGTATTAAATAGTATTAAATAGAAAAGTAGCACTTGGAGCATTTGCTATAAAAATTAAGAATTTTGCACAAAACTAGAGCAAATAATTTCTAGGGCACAAGAATAAGTCATCCACTTTCCCTCAGATTCAGTTTTTCAAAGTAACCTTCCTTGGCATGTCTGCAAGATTTCTGTGAGGCTTTCAGCCCCAAGATTTCTCTTCCAGGATTATTATACCATTTCCCTATCATCTTCAGCTGTCCAATGAATGGTAGAGTTGGTAAGAAGTTAGAAACCTTTTTTGGTTCTAAAATGTTTTGGCCTCATCATTAAAACTTGAACACCGTTGAAACTAAGCATGGTCAATTTATATGAATTCTAGTTTTTAAAAAATATCAGCTTTCTTTTCCTTTCTTTTTTTTTTTTCCACATAGACTGCTTGTTTATTAGCACTGGTGTTGCAACATAACGGTTTCCAGTGAAGATGCTGAGCTGCGTGGAGGTGGGAGAGAGCTGTGAGGCTCAAATGGGTAAGTGATGGGCTCTTCTATTCCTTCCACTTGTCCTTGTCATAGTCCCACTTGGCTGAGAAGCCCTGAATCGGGCTGACCTTCATGTCGAGCATCCTGTTGGTCTGTTTGGCCACCCAGTCCTCCTCAAAGATGTGTGGGATGGGGCCTTACATACAGTGCTTCTCCTAAATCAGAATGAGAGCAGCAAAGCCGATGAAGAACATGGTGATGCCCACAACCATCTTCCACTCATTTGTGCTCCTGTTCATTTCAGCAAAGCTCTCATTGAACTTTGTGCCATACAGTTCAACTTTTTCATCAAAGGAGAGGCTGCTCCAGGGAGCCTTCTTCTCTTTCAAGGCCTTCCAGCTGGCAGAGAGGTTCTCAATGTGGACCACATCGGGCAGGGGATAGTCACACCAGGTGACTTAACTCAGGTGAGCATAGTCTTCACTCTTCATGATGCTTCCATGTGCTCCTATACACAATGAGGTGGAAATTGCTCACCTGATTAGGTTAAGCACTCCGGTAGCCAACATTCTGCTGCTGCCACCCTCTGCTTCCTGCCACGACTGCCCTCTGTAAATATCTGCTTTCTTTTTGTGACTCTAATTTCTCTGAGCAGTGAGAGAGTGGCAGTTTTCTCGATTTTCTATCATTGCTCTATTCCACTCCCAGGGAAGGATGAACATGAAATAGTATTACAGTATCAATCCCATTTCTACATGTTCCACTTTCTTGGATAGTTCAGGGATTGTGGAGGTGGAGAAGAAGTTCAAGGTCTTAGATGACCCCTTCCAGAAACGGGCAGGTTTTCAGTATTGACAGGTCTCATGGAATGAAACCCAGAGATGCTTCTTACCCTGTTTATCAGAGAAAACCATATGCAAACACAAGGCAAGGGTGGAGAAATGTAGGAGAGGAGAAGCAGCCCAGAAAGTGCTTCTGTATCCAGATAGATAGAATCCATCTCAGAACTGAGGGTTATGTGCCTGGAAAAGATAACACAAAATAAATTTTAATTTAGGAATCACAGTATACAAATGAAAGAACATAACCCAAGGGTGAAACGGAAGTGTGCCAGAGCACAATGGAAGTACTGAGAAACCAGAGAAGATTTTATTAGGCCCCTTATATTATCACACTCCATCTTCAGTATCTGCTGTCATGTCCTAGTGGATCTTAATGACCTTATGCTTAAGGTGTGTTATTTCAGTTATCATTCTCTTTTCCTTCAGCCTTTGAGAAGTAAGATTATATAACAGCTATTTTTATAGCTCTAGTTTATATAATTTTAGAATAATTCTATTCAAAACAATTTACTGAGGGCCTACTGTGTGCATTGCTCTAGAGTGGAATTAGATACAGGTCATTGCCTTCTAGTAGTATAAACTATAATGAGCGAGTTGTGTCAAAAATAAAGATAAGAAGACTAGACGGCAACAAATGTTATAAAGTTTGAAAAAAAATATAACATAAAAAAGGAAAAGAGCTAAAGAAATGTGGGAATACTGACAACTCAAGAGACTCTATGGTGACTTAAAACATGGTTATTTATGTTATAAAATGGGGGTGGTGATTGTTCTGGTACACATTGGGTGGTTGTGGGCACTCCATGAGATGATGTCCAAGTGTTGTGTCTGGACCAGAGGGAACAGTCAATCGATATTGGCTCTTTTTTTTGCATAATTCTTATTTTGTAAGGCTTTGAAGGGTAGAACTTCCTTGGTTTTAACAAAGACCTATTTTAGGGTTTTCCCTGTTTGTCCTTCAGTAACCCTTTGTATGTGATTTCATTACAGCATTTCACATTATGGTCACTGTTCCTCTCTACTGGTTGAATGTGTTATTCTGAAGGAGCAAGATCATGCTCCATTCACTTTCCATTTCTAGAGTTTAGCACAGAGCTCAGTACACAATAAGATTTGAATAAATGTTAAATGAAAGTTACTTAGCTTCTGTAATTATGTTCTGTTTTCATATAGAGTGAGCCACAGTGGCATAGCTTACAATATGTCTCCAAATCTTATTGGCATAGTTGTTTTGTTGTCATCTGTGGCAGTGTTTCAGAAATTTGGATGTGTTTTCACACTTCATTTCACCCTGTGAACAATCCATCCTCTATTAGCTCACCATAAAGAAGTAACTTTGGAATGCAGCTGTTCTCCATCAGTCTCCCACAGCCTACTTACTGAAGCTAAATCTCCGTGAATGTTGTCCTTCCTTCAAAGGCAGGCAAATCTCTGGAGCTTGGTTAGTGGCAGGGATAGAGGATAAGCAGCAGAGCCAGAGATGGGAAATGTAAAGCAGGAGAATCCATTTCTTATCCTGGGGAGATATTCGAAAGCCTCAAGATTCTTGGCTTAAACAAGAAAGCCAGGCCATGTCCTATGCTCATGCCATACTTAATCTTTCCTAAATGAGTGCACTTTCCTTGGAACTCATTTATAAAATTGAAGAAGGTAGAGATGCTCATCTCTGCAGATTGTTTTAATAAAATACTACACACATATATAGATGCTCTGTGGGGGGGAAAAAGGCAATAGACAATGAAATGTAGTATTAGTAATAATCAATCAACTTACATAGTGGCTTGAGTCTGTTCCTGAGGAAGTACTGTTACTTGCTAACTGCTGGTTTTTCAGTTTTGCATTTTTGAGGCTCCCTGGGTTGTTTCTGCCTGTCTGTGAGGCATAGTTTGTGAGGTTTTGCAGGACAGAGTGGTTGGTTCACTGGAGGTTGCTGCCCTGGTCACTGAGGTCTGGCTTTTCTGTATACTGCCCCATGTGCTATGGATCACTTCCTCTCAGGAGACCAGCTGGTCATTGCTGGCTGAGCTCTCTGTGTGCCACACTGGACAGTAGTGTGTTATGGGACTGGAGCATTGGCTTCCTCTGTCTTGCCTTCTGCTTTTGGTAGAGGTTTCTTAAGGCAGCAGTTTGTGCCCCACGTTATTGTGTAGTTTCCTGAAACAGAAGAAACCAAAGTTGTGGAGACTGATTTAGGTAAAAAAGATCTTCCTGACTCTGAATCCCATATCCTCATTTTTGTTTATGAGACAAGCTATTTATATGGATTCTTCTCCACTTAAGATGCACAATTATGCCCAAGAATCCCTTACAGCCTATGTCTCAACTTCTCTACCCTCTAAAAAATTTGCAGAGACTTTGGTTGAACAGTGTTGACCGTCATACCCAGGTTATATACAGATATCAGCAGTAAACCCAGCTTGCAGTCTTCCCCTGGAGTCTTCTCAGAAACTTCAGTCTTTTGTAAGGTCTATACTACGCTTTAATGAACATATCTTAAATCTACAATGATGAGCTTTAGAAAGTTAAAGCTGTACTCTGGAACATCTAAAACAATTGTAAATGTTTCCAGTTTTTTAATACTAGTTTCTAGTATTAAAAAGTCATGTTTCATATAGTGATATTCATTTATACCAAGAGATGGGAGGAAAAGCAATTAAATAAATATGTTTATTGAACATATTGGCCAACTATGCACTTTCAAGACTCTTCAGTGATGTTTGACTAACTTTGTGCCTGTACACAAGGTCAAGCAATGGTTTTGTATAGTTAACTGTTTTTATTAATGGGTGCCAGTACTGGGCCATGTGTCAGAACTTGGCAAAGTTAATGATAAAGCTCATATCATATCTGTGTGTTCCTGTTGAACCAAAAACTTAATATAGTCTTTATATTGAGAATACTACATGTTTTACTTTTGATGTATATGTACTGATCTTGTCTACTTGCCTTGACTAAAAAAAAAATGAAAAGATTTCATTTCTTTCTTCTGGTCCCCCAGATACTATAGTGCATTCTATATAGTGTTTTGCATCCTAGAATTTGACCTAGTTAATAAATTGTCCTAGGAAAATAGAGAAAGACCTATTGACACTTTACTATTGATGGCATCCTGAATATATTGCATTTTTCTTAAGAGCTCTAAACTTATAGATCATATTCTTATTGAGAATAAAAAATGTTTTCTTAGGACTATGTCATCCTATCCAGAATGTTTAGAGGACATTAGTATTCCAGACTCGTGTGTGTTGCTATGTACAACAGCTGCACCTGGCAAATTTGCTGTTTTGGTGACATTGGCCATTTTGATGAGCCTGCAGAAAGGAAAAAAAAATCATGGCAAATAGAGTACAAACTCTTATACAAAATGTACTTCAGAAATATCTGTTTGACTTTGCAGTGTTTGCTTTCAGAGGAAAGCAACAGCAATCAAAAAGAAAAAAAAATGATGAGGTAGGTAGACTGAAAAAAAGTGTTCTAATGACACATGTCAATCCACTGTCAAAGCAGTATTAATACAACATTAAATGGAGAATTCAAGGTAAAGTTCGAGTTTGCAGGACTCACATACTACTCTCCAGTCTGAAATCTGTTGGGGACTGATTAGGCCTTTGAAACAAGTCATTTCTGTAGATCATCCCTTCTGAGCTGCTAATTAGCTGTCCATATTGGGTAGTGACAGTGGCTTTCACAGTAAAGTTGTTCAGCATTGAAAGACTGTCACAGTTGAATGTGGCTTGTTGTAAACACTAAAATAACTCCAAATGAATATAACTTGCACATTCCAGTCACAATCGTTTCCAAAACTGTAAAGCTAAACCCTGAACTGAAATTATGATGACTTTTCTAAAGCATTCTGGAGAAAAAATATACATCCTTTCTTAAAAGCAGCCTTTGATATTAGAGAAACACTTTATGGGATAAAGGACATCTTTCCACATTTGAAAAGTACTTTTAAATATCATTAAAGTATATAGATAGCTGGCCACTTAACAAAATTTTTCTACTTCAATTTATGAGTGTTGATAGAGTAAAAGCAAATGGTTTAAGGATGCTTCAATATTTGTACATTCAACTTCAGAAGCTTTCAGGGAGGATAATATACCTTCATGCATTTAAATTATGCATTATATCATACAAACTGGGAACGTTCTGAAGAGATAGTAAGTGAAATTCCAGCTTCAGGTCTTGGATAATGAGGTCATTGAATAGAGAAGAGAAATTGAACAAATTATCCTGAGAGTTGAAGTGATGTGAATTTTATTTATTTATTTATTTATTTTGCATGTGATTCACTTGAATTTCAACACTTTTCAACCTGAACAGAAAGAAAGTACCTGTCAGGAGACTTTGAAATGCCCGCCTACTAATGGTAGAGATAAGATAGAACCAAATCCATAAATCTAAGACTACTTCCTATATATAGTAAACTCAGTAGATGTGGTTAACCAGCCAATAATAGTATTTTTTCCTTGAATATCATAGGTGCTATTGGCCATATTCATTTATAAGTGTTATAAATGGCATTTTAGTTGACCAGTACTGCATCACCGTTGAACAATACAACTTAAATTATTTGGAAAGCATACTACAAAAGGCTAAGCACTGTGTTTGATAGGTATCTAGGAATTGTGGAAACATCAATGCCAAGCAAGTGTAAGTCCAGTCCTAGAGAAATTGGAGTCTTTCTTTCTTTCTATCCTTTTTTTTTTTTTTAAGATTTTTATTTTTTTGAGAGAGAAAATGAGAAAGAAGGGAGAAGAGAAAGAGTATGAGGTAGGGGAGGGACAGAGGGAGAAGCAGACTCCCTGCTAAACAGGGAGTCCGATCCTGGGACTCGATCTGAGGACTCTAAGATCATGACCTGAACCATACTCAACCAACTGATCCACCCAGGTGCCCTGGGAAATTTGCAATCTTTAACATAGGATCTATAGCACATTGCAAAGGAGAATATACTATGGAGAACATATGCAGTCCAGATGAAGGGGGATACTTCTTAATTATTCAGAATATATTACCTACCATCTTAGTTTGCAAGGTTAACTTCTAGGAACAGCTTCCATTTCTTTTAATATAATGCTGAGGAAAATTTGAACATGGAAGGAAAACAATGTGCTCCCCTTCATAACTCTTATAATATCTGAAGATTTATAATACTGAAGATTTTAACCAAATTACCACATCAGCTTCCCATTTTATTTACCAGTGTAATCAGGTAAACTGCTTATTCGCTGAAAGCACTACTTCAACCTCAATAAGCATGAGCCATACAGTAGTTTTGCATCATTCTTAAACGTAGTTAACAAAATTAGTTTAATATAGTCCTGATCTCTAATTCTAGATCTCTAATTTTCCCCTAATTCTCAAATTTTCTTATTCATTCCATTTATATGCCTTTGACATTTAATATAACAAGTTTGAACACCCTTTTTTTTTTCTTTTTCTAAATTTTGGTGGCTCCTTGCCAGCTACTGCAGCTCTGTCAGAAATGGGCTGAATTCCTGGCAGGTGGTGATCATAAGCTGACTTAGAATTTTTCCTGAAATGCTTGGGTTGTTAGAATGGGAGCCAAATGGACATCACCTACCACTGTGTGGTGTGCATCCAAGTTCTCCATTTGATCTTACTTTGACATGAATAGTTACAGAGAAACATGGACAAAAAGGCTCTCCTGAGAAATAGGCACACACAGCCGGTTCAAGCTGATACAATACTAACAACTGTGGTTTAATTTCAGGGTGGCAATATCATCCCTAGTTTAATTGTCTTGATATGCTTTAATAAAGCCTGAGCTGTTTTCCCATGCTGTATATTAGGGCTAGTCTTAATTAAGTCACTAAGCATTACTGGCTGTGTCAGCACAAAATGTCTATCTGGTCAAATATTCATATTTTATCATCACTGTCTACATGGTTATGAATAAGATTTTCTTCTTAGGATGTCTCTTGCAGATTTTACATTACTTCTAATTTAAAAAGCTTAAACTGTTAAGGGCCAGACTAAGCTCAGGTCTCTGGTGGGGAAAAATTAATGATTTTCCTTTGAGTATCATATCTTAAAGTATTACCTTTTCCAATTCAAACTTAAATGCTCAATGCCTTGAAAATGAAAAGAACAAAAACTATGTCAGCAAGAGCATAAGAAGAGATTTGCCCATTTTAGGCAGAAAGAGGGATATACCAGATGGAAATCTACACAAATAAATGAAGAGGTCAGAAATGGTAAAAATGAGATAAAAGTTCATTTTTTCCCATTTCAATGGCTGAACAAGCTATTTGGTCTTCTAAAAAATAGGTAAATTTTTGAAAAATGTTTAAAATAATAACAAAGAAGATGAGTAGGTAGAAATGGAAGTAACATAATAAAGGTTTATACTGTAAGTCTACTTGAAAGTAGGCCATTATATGTTCATAGTAAATATTATATACCTTAGCTCAACCACTAAATGGATAAAAGAAAAACATATAACTAACAAACCCATCTTGGGTGTTAAATGGATCCTTAAATACTCAATTCAAAATGAGAATAAAGAACAAGGGAGAAAAAAATAATCAGAAAATAAGACAGTGGTAGTTTTAAATCTATATGGGTAATTAAATATAAGTGATTGAAAACACCCATTTGAAAGGCAGAAAATGTCAGCCTCAATTGGATTAAAAACAATACCCAAGTAGGTGCTCTCTATGGTAAATTCATGTAAATATTAAGACACAGACTGGGGCACCTGGGTGGCTCAGTGGGTTAAAGCCTCTGCTTTCCGCTCAGGTCATGATCCCAGGGTCCTGGGATCGAGCCCCACATTGGGCTCTCTGCTCCACGGAGAGCCTGCTTCCTCCTCTCTCTCCCTGCCTGCCTCTCTTGCCTACTTGTAATCTCTGTCAAATAAATAAATAAAATCTTTAAAAAAATTAAAAAAAAAAAGACACAGACAACAAGATTGGAAAAAATATGCCATAAACATTAATCAAAAGGCTGGAGTGACTATATTATCACATAAAGTAAATACCAAGTAAATATCAGAGTCAGGAATATTATTAAAGATAGACATTACATAATGATAAAGCAGTCATTTTTGAGAAGAGTCATATTTGAGAAGAAGAAACAATCTTAAATGTGCATGCACCTAACAATAATTCCAAGTAGAGAACTTGAGCACTATCAACCATGTTCAGAGCAGTCACACAACTATAAAATGAACATACTCTTCAAGTGAAAATGCAGTGTTTATCAAGATAAACCATATTCTGAGCCATAATACAATTCTAAACATACTTTAAATCATTTAAAAATATAGACTAAGTATTTTCACTGAACAAAAGAGAAGCTAAAAATTTAATAACAAAGTTATCTGGGAAATCTCCAAATATTTGGAAATTAAGTAATTACCACATGGATGAAAAAATAAATCTCAAAGGAAGTACTTTGAATTTCAAAAATGAAAACTGCATATTAAAACTTGTTGGGCTAAAATGGTGCTTGGAAAGAAATTTGTAGCATCAAATGTTTTATTAGAAAAGATATGATCTCAAAACAATCTGAACTTTTTCAAACCAGAAAAAGAGCAAATTACCAAAGTAGGCTAAGGAAAGGAATTAACCCTTAGGATTGGGGAGCCTGGGTGGCTCAGTGGGTTAAGCCTCTGCCTTCGGCTCAGGTCATGATCTCAGGGTCCTGGGATCTAACCCCGCATCGGGCTCTCGGCTCAGTGGGGAGCCTGCTTCCTCCTCCTCTCTCTCTCTGCCTGCCTCTCTGCCTACTCGTGATCTCTCTGTCAAAAACAAAACAAACAAAAAACCTCTTAGGATTAGATATTAAAGAAATTGAAAACGGAGAAAGAGAAAATTAGCAAACTCAAAATCTGGCTCTTTGAAAAGTTCAATCCAAATTATAAACTTCTAGTTAGATCAAGAAAAGCAGGCACACATTGCCAGTATCAGCAATGAAAGAGGGGACATCAATACATATCTTACATATACTTTGAAATATTGAGCTCTATTTATGACTTCATAAGCTTCCTTCATGTCCTGACTTAAATTTCATCTCTGTGAGGTCTTCTCTAACAGTCTTGGTAGTTTCCTAGCACTATGGGTAGCTATCACTATACCTTATTCCTTTTCTCCAATTCTTATAACTGTGCTCATTTGTACGCATGTATATAATGATATAAATCCTAGAATCTAGCATAGATTTGTACCTCAGGAAGCACAAATAAATTGAATGAAGAAATGCATGATTAAAATTGATTGAAGTAATCCAGTGATCCATAGGAATATTAATGCATCAGAATAACAATGGAATACAAGCAAATATTACTTATAATATGAATTTGAAATTGAATTGTTTTTTCCTCAAGAACATTCCTTTCTAAATAACTCTCTCACCAAAACATATAGCTATCTTTTCTCTGACCTAAATCTAATGTTTTAATTTTCCTTAAAGTTGTTGAGGTCTGAGAGAAATGCTTTTCTGGCAAATCTCCGTTAGAATAAATTGAAATTAGGCTTTCAGAATTCTGAGCATCAAATACGGTCAAAGCTATTTGCCAGCTGGGGAGAATTCTTTTCCTCTGAGAAGTGCATTGGATTCTTTTAGATATAACTTCAGCCACAATTTCATTAAGTTCCTCTTCAGCAGTTCCTGGTAAATTGTCCTGAAAATTAGCAAACATTTCAATAATGCAGTCTGGGAAATTTAGTACGTAATTTTTAGCATATTTTATTGCAATAATAAGGTCTTGACAATTTTGCTTTTGCTTAGCCATTATACTCTTTGTTGGTTTTAATTGAACACTGACAAGCTTGATTGCAGATCAGGGCAGTAAGTCCCAGCAGCAATGGACTGAGTGATTTGGAAAATTGTCCCACTGGAAATGAAGAAATATCACAAAGAAGCTGTTGTAGAAACCAATTAAAATAACATAAAAGTAAATTCTAAATGAATTAAACAAATTTCATTGAAATATAGCATAAACATAAAATGTGTACAAATCATACATGTAGAACTCAAATTTTACCTAGTACATCTTCATATAGTAACCAGCTGGTTCAAGGAATAAACCACCTCTAACACCCCGGAAACCTCTTTTGTGACCTTTTTTATTCTTCATTCCTACCTAAATGTAGCTACTATTCATACTTAAAGCAGAACAAATTACTTTTTGTCTATTTTTCAGGTTTTTATAAAAAGAAACCTTTAATAGGTAACTTCTATGGGCTTCTTTCACTCAACATGATGTTGTTGTGCATAATAGCGATTTATTCATTTTCATTGCTGTGTAGTATTTAATTAGATGCATATGCTACTACTCATTTAGTCATTTTACAATTAATGGGTATATGAGTTGTTTCCAGTGTTAGGGAAAAGATACTGCTACAGACTTTTCATACATAACTGTGGCATCTCAATTCTTTAGGATTAGAATTGTTTTATAAGTTAGATGTACATTCATTTTATGAAATTATCCCACAAAAGTTCCAAATCTATATATTTTACATCTCATATGTATGTGTGTGTATGTGCGTATGTATATATATATATATTTTTCCAGCAGAACATGTGAGAGTTCTTGTTGTTTCACAGCTTTGCTAAGACTTAATTTTTCATAGTTCTTATTTTACCTTTGGGGTATATAAATGGTTGGTTATACCTCATTGTAGCTTAAATTTTGTACTGATAATTTTTACAGCTCCTTTGAGAGCATGTATTTTAGTCTTTTACCCATATTTAAAATAGGATTGCCTGTATTTTTACTTGTAGGAGTAGTTTTTAAGTTCTGTATCTATGTAGTCCAATCTGGTAGACCCCACATGTGGCCATCAAGCAATTGAAATGTGGCTCGTCAGAATTGAGATGTCTCACATTATATTTCTATTAGTCAATGCTGTTCTTGAAAAAAATTGTCAAGTACATGTTTGACAGATATTTTCTCCTACTTGTGTGGTTTTCATTTTCACTCCTAATGGTTTCTTTTGCTCAACAAAAATCTACAACTTTAAAGAAGCCCATTGTTTTGTTCTTTTCCTTTATGATTATTGCTCTTTGTGTTCAAACAAGTATCTACAAAAATACTTTACTATTTAATCTTCTAGAAGTTTTCTGGTTTTAATTTTCCCATTTTTGTCCATAAATCCACCTGGAGTAACTTTTTAAGGAATTCAAAACCAAAATTATTTTCTTTTAATAATTGTTTTTAAAAGATAATTACAGATTCACATGCAGTTATAAGAAATAAGATTCTGTGTATCCTTAAACCATTTTTTTTGGCAAAACTACAATACAGTATCACAAACAGGATATAGAACAT
This sequence comes from Mellivora capensis, assembly GCA_004024625.1. Classification (NCBI taxonomy): domain Eukaryota; kingdom Metazoa; phylum Chordata; class Mammalia; order Carnivora; family Mustelidae; genus Mellivora; species Mellivora capensis. The sequence goes on from PISX010012094.1 coordinate 60,901, forward strand.
TTCCAACACTACAGAGATCCCTCATTTCCCTTTTATAGCCATCCCCTTCCCTCTTACCTCCACCCACATTCCCCTAACTCTTGGCAAACACGAATCAATTCTCTTCCTGTAACTGGTCATTTAAAGAATGTCATATAAATGGAATCATACAGTATGTGAACTTTGGGATTGGCTGTTCTCACTCAGCAAAATTCTCTAAAGATTGATCCAGGTTGTTGCCTGTATGTATGTATGTATGTATTAAAGGTTTTGTTTATTTATTTGACAGAGAAACAGGCTCCCCGCCAAATGGGAAGCCCAAAGGGGGCCTCGATCCTAAGACCCGGGGTCATGACCTGAGCCAAAGGCAGGAGCTTAATGACTGAGACACTAGGTGTACCTGTTGTCTGTATTTATAAAGTTTTTTGTGTGAACCTGATTTCATTTCCAACAGTACAACTACCAAGTTGTATGGTAGTTGCAGGTTAGCTTTTAGAGAAGTAGTCCAACTATTTTCTGAAGTAGCCATTCTACCAGTAATGTATGGGTGATATAGTGTCGCCACATCATCACTAACATTTAGTATTACAATTTTTGATGTGAGCCATTTTGGTAGGTGTTCGTTTAGCAATATCGTTGTGATTTTATTTATTTATTTATTTATTTAACCATACTATTTTATTTTATTTTATTTTATTTTTAATTTTTATTTTTTATAAACAAATTTTTATCCCCAGGGGTACATGTCTGTGAATCGCCAGGTTTACACACTTCACAGCACTAACCATTGCACATACCCTCCCCAATGTCCATTACCCCACCCACCTTTCCCGACCCCCTCCCCCCAGCAACCCTCAGTTTGTTTTGTGAGATTAAGAGTCACTTATGGTTTGTCTCCCTCCCAATCCCATCTTGTTTCTTTTCTTGTTTTTCTGCCCTCCTAGTCCCCCATGTTGCATCTCCACTTCCTCATATCAGGGATATCATATGATAGTTGTCTTCCTCTGATTGACTTATTTCACTAAGCATGATACCCTCCAGTTCCATCCACGTCATTGCGAATGGCAAGATTTCATTTCTTTTGATGGCTGCATAGTATTCCATCGTGTATATATACCACTTCTTCTTTATCCATTCATCTGTTGATGGACATCTAGGCTCTTTCCATAGTTTGGCTATTGTAGACATTGCTGCTATAAACATTCGGGTGCACGTGCCCCTTCGGATCACTACGTTTG